>JANHFR010005319.1:315333-327888 GCA_032468015.1 Mimophis mahfalensis
TCCTCCTTCTTCTTTTTGGCACAGTTGTATAATTTAGTTATCTCCTTATCAAAGAAATTCATAGTCATAGCTGTTTTCAGTTTCAGTATGATGTGACTTCAAAAATGCTACCAGATTAACTTAAT
Organism: Mimophis mahfalensis; assembly: GCA_032468015.1. Taxonomy (NCBI): domain Eukaryota; kingdom Metazoa; phylum Chordata; class Lepidosauria; order Squamata; genus Mimophis; species Mimophis mahfalensis. Next base: position 315,459 of record JANHFR010005319.1, read on the forward strand.
TAAGTAGCAAAGAAAACAATCGAAAGAAAGCAAATTAGCAAAGAAAGCGAAGAATTAATTGATTAGCAAAATAAAAAAGCAAAGAATTAGCAAAAAAAAAAAAAAACCACCTTGCTCTACAGATTTTCTCCTTCTTTCTGAGATTTTCCTTCTTTCTTTCTTTTCAGAAAAAATTTCAAAAGCTGCAAAACCAGGAAGTAAGTTAAAGGCCTTGCAAATATCTGTGATTTTCAAGTGACTTTAATTCCTTGTCAGGGCATGTAACTCGGTATCCACAGTATTGTTTCTCCTCATCTTGTCAGATTAAGAAAAGATGAACAATTTGCCTTTGAAAACTAGTTAATGAGGGAAAGCTCATTTTACATATTTTGTAAGATTAAACTAATCTTGAAAGCAGTTGCATTATGTAGGAGAAAAGATAAATTAGTACAAAGAATTTGAACAAATCATCCATTTTTATACATTTCATGCTGCCAATCTCTTCATTCTTTGAGAAACCATTTCTTTCTTTTAAGTGATAGGCAAAGGTTCAAGGAATAAAAAAATGCCAGATGGTCCAGATAGATAATTTCATCACAGATTGGACATAGGATGTAAATTGAAAATGGATTTTGCATTGGGGTTTTTTTTTAACTTCATTGTTTTCCTAGCGCAAACACTTTGAGGAAGCAATTGGATAAAAAATAGTTTCTAGAGGGCTAGCTATTTATTCTCATGCAGCCCAAACGAACATTGAGACTGATGTCTCAATGAACATTGAGACATATGATACCATAAGTTACCAAAGGCTTATACCAAATTTATAACATCAGCTATTTGCTAGTCAAAGAGTGCCTGGTTATGTTTGATACATACATACATACATACGTACATACATACATTAAATAAAATGATTTGGTTCTCAGTGGACCAGTTAATCAAAGTGAACTCTGATGTTGTTTCGTGACACAGTGTGTTAATGAACTCTCCATCTGCTTTGCCTTTGCTGCCAAAGTACTTTGCTTTAATGAAAGATGTCTGCTGAGTGACCTGCTCCTGACCCACAAGCATAACTCATTACATATTTGCCTCAAAATGGAATTGCACCGAGATATCTCTAATTAGCAACATTTTTATATTCAGGTCAAGATTCGGGGCTTCGAATTTAACAGTCTTTCCTAGGCAGCTGTAAGCTATTTGACACATCAGATATGATGACCAGCATCAAAAATGTGCACCAAGAAAAAGGGGTCCCTTTTAGAGGACAAGCATTTAATTGCTAAAGACTTTGCATTTGATTGCGTTTGAGCAAATTTTTTCTCTAGTTTTATTTTGTCTTGTATGGAAAACTGAACAAAAGTGTATCTTCATATTACACCCCATAGCTGAAGCTCTGTTTGTGGGGGGTGCATGCCTGCAAATATACATAAATAATATGCACATGATTTGTACATCTCCTTGTACAAATTATATAAGAAATATGGGCATGGCACAAGGAGACAACCAACAGAGCAATTTGGTTAATGAAAAGTCTGAACCTAGAGCAGGAGTGTCAAACTCAAGGCTCGGGGGCCGGATTCAGCCCACGGGGTGCTTAGGTCTGGCCCTTGGGACCACCCTGGAAACAGCAAAGAACCACCCCGTGGTGCTTCTGCCAGCAAAAATGGGCTCCCAAGCTCCATTTCCACTGGCAGAGGGTTGCAAGACATAGTCGCAGCCAAAAACTGAGCTCAGGAGCCCATTTTCACTGGCAGAGTGCTTGGGCCACTATAGGTGCCCCCGACATGAGTGATGTCAAGCTGGTCACGCCCAGCTGGCCACACCCACCCTGGCCCCCCAAGGCCAAAGAGAACCTTGATGTGGCCCTCAATGAGGTTGTCCTCCATGTGAAATTCAAGGTGCTGGTTATCACCTATAAAGCCCTAAATGGCTTGGGGCCGGAGTACTTGAGGGGACACCTACTTCCACAGTCATCTTCCCACCGTCCCGTTTGGTCCCATAGGGAGGGTCTTCTCCGGGTGCCACTGATAGGGGAATGCCGGCGGGTGACATCAAGAGAGAGGGCCTGCCCTATGGAATTCATTACCAATAAGCTTCGGATGGCACCCGACCTCCAGACTTTTCGCAGGGAGTTGAAAACCCTGCTATTCGCATCTGCTGGCCTGGACTGAGGGGTTTTAATTATTTTAAATTTTAATTTGTTTGTGAGGACTTGTTTTAATATATAGTTTTAATTTGTATTTTATGTTTTTAATGCCCTGTAAACTGCCCTGAGTCCTTCGGGAGAAGGGCGGTATAAAAATTCAAATAAATAAATAAATAAAATCGAGTGTGATACCCCTGTGCTAGGGCCTTGAACCATTTTTCCATTTCCTTTCTAAATGATTTCTCACCCACTGACATCCATGGGAGATAAGGCAAAGACTTCAAATCCAGTATTGGTATTGTCTTCCCACTGCTTGGTGGGCAGGAAAAGAATCACGAGACAGCTTACTATTTTTCTTCACCTAAATCACAGGCTCTAGTAGCCTGAAGACCTGGCTCTTCCAGTTGGTCTGGGAACCTAATGCAGGAGTACCATACTGGAGGGGACTACTGGATTAATTAGCTGGCCCGACCTCCCCACTGTGCTTCCTACTTCTCCTCCCACCCTTCTTTTAATTCATATTGTTGTACTTTCATCATTATTTTTTTAATAAATAAATGGGATTTATTTTATTGTTTCATTGCTTGACTATGGTTACATTTACATTTTTTAATCTTTTTTTTCTATTTTTACTATTGTAAGCTGCCCAGAGTAACCCCAGAGTGAGATGGGCAGCAAATAAATTTAACAAATAAATAAAATTAATAAAAGAGGGAAAGCAGGGCAGAGGGAATTTCCATAGAAGCTGACAGGGTAGATCACCACCAAACACAGAGAAGGCATGGACCTAGGCGGCAATCATTGAATATTGCACTTTGCATCATTTAAACTCATACTATACTGCACCATAGTGGTGCAGTGGTTAGAATGTAGTACTGCATGCTAACTCACTCCAGTAGTTCAATCCTGACCAGCTCAAGGTTGACTCAATTTCCATTCTTCCAAGGCCAGTAAAATTGTTGACAATATGCTGACTCCATAAACCGCTTAAGAGAGGGCTGTAAAGGACTATGAAGCAGTATATAAGTCTAAATGCTATTGCTATATTGAGCAAAACCGAATCATTTGTCCCAGTCTGACAAACCATTATTATTGTTATTTGTTGTTGCTGTTGTTTCATGAGGCATGGGCACATTGATAGCAGGTGACACAACTACATTAGATGACTGAATTTGTTTTTTTCCCCTTTTCACCATTCCATATGTCTAAAAGTCAAAATAAAATCGTACATCTCAAAGGAGCATTACCTTCTCCCCTCCCCCCCCCCTCCTCTTAGTGTTGTGGTTAAAAACTAGTATTTCCAATTATGCCATCATCAAATTTCATCCATGGGATCTTGGGATCCTTTAATTTTGGCAATGTATGCTCAGATTCTTTAGAAGTGGCAACTGGGGAATCAGGGTCTACATGAAGCCCACAGGCCATAGATTGCCCATTCCTGTTTGAGAAAGAAAACACATTTGAAGCTCCAAAGCTCCATCCAATTATTTCAGACAGCTTTTATATGAAAGTCATATGATAATGAATACAAATGGGCATAAACTGTATCTTGGGTCCATATACATTAGCATTTCCATTGTGTATTTGACTTCTAATTTTCTGTTTACTAATACCGAGGAGCCAATTGGTAATTTTTCTCCCCGCAGAAGGCAGGGTATGTTCTGAAATAACTGCAAGGAAGAAAGAAAATTGTCACTTCGTAACTGACATTTCTGCTCACAGTATTTTGTGTCAGTCAATAACATAGGAATAATGTGTGCCGTTCAATCTCAGATTTGGTTGGCAAGTAAAAAAAGTCTTTTTTTGGTTTGTCAAAAAAACAAATGCGGGATAAAACATTGCTTGCAATTTATTCAACTATTAAAACTCTTGAGGCCATCCAAGCCTGACCAAGGAAGAAAGTGAGTTTGGACATTGATAATGTCATCAATCTCTCAAAGTGTTTAACTTCAGTTCCTGGAATTTCTATGAAGGAGTTGGCTTGATGGCCATGCATTTTGACAACAGGCTAGGGAAGTTGATCTATGCGTTGCTAGATTAGATGTTTCCTTCATGTACAGCTATATACTCTGATCATTCTTTTTATTTCCTGCTTTTCAGCTGCCGTCCGCTACTATCAGTGTGTCTTTGTAAATGGATTTAATGGTTACACACCTCGATATTCTGTTTCTCAAGAAAAACCTGCTGATCCCAAGGTGAAGGCGCGGAGACAATAACATCCTGCAACCTGTGACATTGCAACCATTTTGCACTTTGCACACCCACTTCGGGGGGTCACCTGGAAGTCCACTTGGCACCTGTGACAATGGAAGTATGACCTGACTGATCACATGCACCTGTAAAAGTTGTCTCTTGGTTGTTGGAGCACCAGAGATAATTCAATGTGATTCAGGATATCCATACTACTTCCCTGAATGAAAGCATGGTGCTGAAAGAGTACTTGACAGTAAGTTCTGTGTGCAGGTGTAGGTGTATGTATATTTATATCTTCTGTCAGAGTCTGCTTCTAGTTTCTGTTTTAGACCTAGCTAGCATGGAAAACATTTTTCATGGTATCAGTTTTGGAAAACGTTGAAATGGAATTGGTCATCTGCAGTACAGTTTGAAGTCTACGATAGTGTTAAATGAAATCATGAGTTGGTCCGTATGAAACTTTTAAGTAACCAGACTCTAACAATGAAATGTATGTTCTACATATGATTTTTTGTGTGAAAGCAAGCAATAAAATGTTTGCTATTTACATATTACAGAGATATTTGAATTAAGCATAACAATTTCTCTCTACTTACTATTTGAAATAACAGACTGGAATCTCAACATCAAAAGAAAAAATATAATGCTCCCCAAGGAAAATGTCTAAAGTTGTTATTCTGGCTGACTATTAACATAGGTTTTGTTTTGTAAATAATACTGTATCTTTGTAAGTAGTTGTTCCAAATTTCTATTACATGTATTTTGTGTATATATTTTTATACTTGTTGGCAATGTCAAACTGAACAAATTATGTATTGTTTTTACACGAATTGTGTAAAGACAACTCTTTACACAAAAATTACGTCTGAAGTCTTCAACTGAATCAAATCCATAAGTTTCTAAAGGGAGAGTATTGTTGAAATGCTGATACTTGTTTTGAAGAGATGGTACAGGATTTGGGTAACTATGCCTAAAGAGGTTGAAGCAATTCATGACAATGTTTGGTTTCCCCTCTCTGTCTCTCTCTTTACATGTTTCATCTTTTTATCTCTTGGTCGTACTAACATAGGACTGGAATTTAATGCTACCTAGGGAATTTTCATTACTGTATTTTCAACCTGATCTAATAGGGTTCTCCCATTGTAAAAGCAATTTATTGGGAGAAAAACAAATACAGATATATGGAATACTTGATTACTACCGGCTGTGGAAATGGTAAGGTTCGTTCTGTATTAGACTGTAGGCTAAATCACTGACAAGTGATTTAGGATCATTTTGATAAAAATAAAAGATTGTACTACTTAAAGAATGTACTTTGGAAGTACAGGCTTATCCCGCTGCTGGATGAGCAAAGTGAGGAGATGCGTCAACAAAGCAGAGAATTAAAGACTAGAATATAGTCTTTATGCAATATGTTTTTGATATGTCACAAGGTATATGCACTGACTGAAAGATGATTGATCTTGTTAAGATTATATCATGATTAATGAAATCACTCGAACTTTTTATAAATGATGATACCTCATAAGTGACATGGAAACGTTTAACTGTGCTTGATTATATGGTAGAGTTGTACAGTTGGCATAGCATTACTGTCATCAACTCAACCATATCAAGAATTATGATCCACCATGAGTGCAGAAGTATAGAAGTTCCAGAAGGTAACTTTGAGATCTGCCTCTTTTAGATGGTTCATATCTACCTCTGATCTTCCCAAAACAGAAACCTTAGGCTTCTGTTAATTTTTCTTATAATCCATTTATTTTGCTATTTGTAGCATAGTTTTAGTGGCTTTCCAAGACCTGCTGATTTAAATGTGTGTTTTTAGTCAAATTGCACAAGGTTTCTCTAGAGATTTATTGAAATATTGCTAATTGTAGATAAACCTTATTTAGATTATTAAAAGCTGTTTAACTAAGATTTATTGAAGCATATCCCAATTCCCTATAACTGGTTCAAGTGCAATAGCATATTTGAGAAGACATTTCCCTTTGGATATCCAGCTGACTCAGAGAAATTCAAAATATGCAATCTCACATAATGGTCAATGATTCCAGAAGCAATAATCATTTGCTTAAAACACAAGGTTCTTATTTCATCCATCCAAACATCAGATTAATAAAAAAATCCTGCCATTATTTGAATTAGATGATTTTATCCATGTTTTAACTGTAGATTTGCAAAACAAAATGGTCGAAGTGTTATCATAACAGGTACAGCTCAGTTTTATTATTTGACAGGTCAGTGATTCATGATATTGTTATTTATCTTGATATTTTAATTAATACCAAGAATCAAATAGTAATTACTGTGGTCTTTCTATGTGGCATAGGTTCTTTGAATAGTTTGCCACACATTCACTTAAAATCCTAAACTAAAATTCATTTTATATTCTGATCCTTGATAATGCTTTCCCCCACCCCCTAAAATTTTATTTTTACAAGTTACATAAGTTATCTTACATTGAGGGGTGTGTTGTCCAGGTTACACATATAATGCTGCCTTGATAATGCTTTCCTTGATGTTTCTCAAGACTGAGAAAGTTTCTTTACTTGGCATCCACATAAAAGTCTGATGTTAATTGACAAAGTTTTCATCACAAAAGCAGAGGCTCCATTGTGCTGTTGTGCATATATTTATAACAGCAGATAGGGATGAGAAATACAACATTTCATGATATAGCAGACAAAATAACACTACAGCAGCAGAGTATAAAGAACAGACAGTAGGGACACTTCCTATATCTTATTAATAGGGACAATGGAAAAGAAAGAGGGACTTATATTTTTGTCTCTGTTTTTGTTGATTCTGTTTTTCACCTTGTTAATTTAGCTTACCTTTTTTTATTGGGGATGGAAATTATGCCAGCCCCTGGGGTAGCATATTTCCTTTCCATTTTGTGGATATATTCAGAGAACTGGGTGTTTGAACAGATAGCACCAGATGTGGCCATGACATCTCTTTTTTTAGCTGAACTTTCATTTTTCATTAGTTAGACAGCCAGAAAGGTGTATACTGTCACACAATGAGGTTCCTCAATGAAAATCCTCATTGGACCTCTTTCTCTATGGAGGACCATCTCTTTTTCCACCAAGAGGGAGGAAGGTCTACAATATTTTATTACTTGTAGGATGCCACTCCAGGAACTGTAGCAGTGTTTATTAAAAGTATAGTGCCAGCTAAGCTAAACAATTATTGGTTGTTGTTGCTGTTAGTTGAGAAGTCATTTCCGACCTGTTGCGACCAGTGGTGGGATTCAAAAAATCCTACCACCAGTTCGCTAAGTGCAAGGGGGCATGCTCACGGAGCTTTTGAAGCACAGGGAACCCACTGTTCTGATCTATTTCTGCTATTTGGAGCAGTGTGGAAGCTTTTCTTCTGTGTGGAAGCTTTTCTCCAGAAGAAAAGCTTCCACGCTGCTCTGAACAGCAGAAACAGATTGGAACAGTGGGTTCCCTGGGCTCGAAAAGCCACACGCCTGCCCGTGGAAAAACTGAGCAAGCCAAGTGGCTTCTGAATCGCTTTGTTGTTTGCTGTTGGCTGGGGATGGAGAAGGAGTCATTTACTGGAGCCCTCCGGGAAGTGCCTCCTTCTCTACCCCCAGCCAACAGGAAAAAACAGAGCTCCCATCTATTTCTAGAAATAGATGAGAACAGTGCATTCTCTCGACTTCAAAAGTGGAGCTCTGCTGTTTCATGCAGCTGCTAGTTCTGCCGTGTGGATCAGCAGAGCTTTAAAAAAGGGAAGGACATGGGTGGGGCAGGTGGGTGGGGCCAGCCAAGGTGGTTTTTGCCGGTTCGGCGAACCACCCCTAATCAGCGCTACCAGCTCGCGTGAACCAGGGAGAAACGGTAGGATACCACCTCTAGTCGTGACCCCATGAACAACCTTCCTCCAGGCCTTCCTGTCCTCCACCATCTCCCGGAGTCCATTTAAGCTCTCACCGACTGCTTCAGTGACACCATCCAGCCACCTCATTCTCTGCTGTCCCCTTCCTTTTTTGCCCTCAATCTTTCCCAGCATTAGGTTCTTCTCCAGTCAGTCCTTCCTTCTCAATTGATGGCCAAAGTATTTGAGTTTCATCTTCAAGATCTTACCTTCTAAAAAGCAGTCAGGGTTGATTTTCTCTAGGACTGACCAGCTCAATCACCTTGAAGTCCAAGGGACTCACAGGTGTCTTGCTATAGTCATTTTCCTACATCCACGCTACTTAGTTCTTTATGATAACTATACTATTTCTATATCTGTAATCTCAAATGCAGGCCTTTTTTCACAGTAGAAATCAGGGAGTGAATGTGTGACATCCATAATTTCTGGTTCCATTTCATTTATTATGAATAGAGGAAGAAAGAAAAAAATCACACTGGCTAAATGATTCTTGTATTCCTTAGTTTTGAAAACAAGGACAATATCTCTAAGAATAATTTGTTAAGTCACCCACTGCCTTTTAACTGCTGCAGATGTCTCCCAATTGTCAAAATAATATACCAAGTTATAAGCACTGATAATAAGGCTATCTCAAAGCAAAGAAAAATGTAATGCTTTGTACAAAACTGTTTTTTTAAAGACATCCAAATAGATTCATGTGTTTGCAAAGTCAGTAGAGGTGTATTTTGAAGGTAAGATCAAAAAGGCCTGGGGATGATTAGAATAACACAGGCAGGGTCTTGTTTTAAACAAGAAGGGAATGAAATATTTTAATGGATGCAGAAAGAAAAGGTAAATATAAGAAGGGCAAAATGAAGAGGTATACCACCATTGTCGATGGATGTAGTAGCAGGAATGCTGAGGAAATTTTTAAAAAGGTGTTGCAAAGCAATGACTGCAACACAGATGGGAAGAAGAAACATGGTAAATAAAGGCAAATGTTTGATCTTCCATTTTGAGAGATTAAAGTCAAGAAAACAGAAAGGCTAATGCAGGTTATTTTCTACAAAGAGATAGTACTTGAGAGTACTTAGCTGTAAAATAGGGGTGTTTTGCAATTACCAAAGTAGATTTATATTTAAGAACAGAGTGTAGCATAGCAATAGCACTTAGACTTATATACCACTTTACAGTGCTTTACAGCCCTCTCTAACAGGTTTACAGAGTCAACATATTGCCCCCAACAATCTGAGTCCTCATTTTACCCACCTTGGAAAGATAGAATGCTGAGTCAACCTTGAGCCTGGTGAGATTTGAACTGTCAAATTGCAAGCAGTCAGCAGAAGTAGCCTTCCAGTACTGCACTCTAACCACTGCGCCTCCATGGCTCATTGTAGATAAATGTGGCAGTGGTTGTATGTAGAGATCAGGTGATGGGTTTGTTCCAGTTACCTGCACATAAATAAAGCACTCATCAGACATAACACTTTTCTCTTCTTATAATTGTGAGACATATACTATATTTGGTCAATAAGAAGACTGAAAGGCCTGCACGTTTTCTACACATTTATGATCAATGTTCTCCCCTATTCTCAGTACACAGTCCAAACTCTCATTCTGTAACCACACCAAGGAAGGATAAGGCCATGACTCAGTTGTCAATTCCCTGTAATCTTTGGTATAGTGTCTTTATATAGGCTAATCTTTAAATACCAAGGAAAGCAGAGAATAATCTTTGTTATAATTTGTAGCAGAGTAAACAATATTATGTGCATGGGCCCTTCCTTGGTACCTTCTGGATTCTACACTGCAGATGACTTTTTTATAGGAACTTTAATTTTAAAAAAAGGATAACAAAGAAAATATTGCCAGGTTACAAGCACCAGGTACTAACATATGGATCCTGTAGATCATGGGTGTCAAACTCGCAGTGTCACATTGCCATCACATGATGTATCATGATGATTTTCTCCTTTGTGGAGCTGGGGTGTGTGTAATGCATCTGACCCACCAATTTGACACCCCTGCAGTGTAGATAGTCTTAAAAAATAAAAATGCTTGGTAGCTACAGCTTAGCACCTGGTTTGAAAATACACTCACCCTTCCAGAGAAAATGAAAGAGGATGGGGGACAGAGAATGGGAAAAGCAAACTAGAGGTAATCACAAATGAGATGTATTTTATGACTGGCTGTACTGACTATGACAGGCATTTGTCAAATAGAATAGTCTATATGGCAGCCATCTGTGACAACATTCAGTACTCAGGTAGTCTGGATTTATAGCTTTATACAAAAATACGCATCACAACATACTGACAACTTTATAAAATGGAAAAGAGAAGGACAAAAAGTTGTGTAGACTGAGAATGTGGTGATTGTTGTGAATTTCTCCAAAATTGATCGAACTGCACAAAAATGGTTTTATGATATCCTGAAGGAGGAACACTGATCTGAAAAATATATTGTTTAGAATATATTTTAGGCTTCAGTCCTATAGACCTTTAACCTATAGGGTTATTGGAAGTAAGAAATGGAGCTCTATCTAGTGATGTCTTGCCCTGACTTAATGCTTATAAAATAGTAAGTTATTTAGACTAACAAGAAATATTCTATTATTTCACAATTCTATTTAATGACTGCTACCAGTATATGTTAAAATATTGGCACTTATTGAAAATTAAATAAAGTTTTTAAAATAAGCAATAAAAAAGAATGCCAATGACAAGAATATTTTTGATTTTATATTTATGTCTACGTCTTCATTTGCATTTTAACTTTGTACATACTTTATCAGTACTACAAATGTTTTCCTTTTGAAAATTATTTCTTTTTTTGGTCTCCAAGTGACATCCTATGTAGAAAATGTTTTATCATGAAGACATTGCATTGACTACAGATTGTAATTATTTGTGTAATATTTCTAAACAGGGAAAGAATAATTGTTGAATAGCAGAATTGAGATGCAAATTTGAAGCCCTGTACCGAGATATTTCCAAAGAGAGTTTGAAAAAGAAGTGTTTGGTTTCTGTCAAATTATTGTTGCAAACCTTGCTGATAGTCTGTAACGTGAGAAAATATCAAGTCTTTTCAATAAAAGGGATATGTTTTCAACCTCATGTTTCTCCATTTTTAAATTGAATATTATTGCTCCACTGCATTTTTAAATGTTTTTAGTTTCAAAATTTAAATGATCTTTTATTATTTATTGCTTCAAATTCCTAAATTGAATATTCACAGCTAAAACATTTGGTGTTGCACTTTTGGGGGGGGGCACTATTTTTATATGCAGATCAATGTGAAATCACAGCTGCCAGTTCTTTAGCTCATGTTAGCTTTCATATTCATCAAGTTCTTTCCAAGAACCTAGGATGTCATAATGTATCAGTGTAGTATATGTGAGGATCCCAGCAATATGACCTTTTGTAATTGATAGATAGAAATATTTGTCAATGCACAGATTTTCTAAGTGCCATCCAAGACTTTTTTTATGGCACCCAGGGAGCAAATAACCATTGATACCACTACAGTTGGCTTATGCCATTATCTTTCAACTTCAATTTTCAGACCTTGATGCTTTGTGATCTTCTCCAGTTCTTTGTCTTCTATTATCCCATGGCATTATCAGTTATCTACACATTCTTTTCAACCACAGTTAATTTTGGTGTGTTATGAGCCAAATTCTTATCGTATTTGTCAATGACTGGATTTCAATTTCCAATTCTCCATAAAATTTCAGTTCATTTATAAAAGGAAATGTGAGAATTTATTCGTGTTTAAGAGCCAAAATGTGTTTTCTTCAATATTACTGAAAGCTTGACCATAACAATGACAAATAATAAGAGTGATGATGAGTCACCGTGGAAGATGTCTCTTCTAATGTTAACAAGCCCATATTTTTTATTTCCAACCACCAATTCTGTTATCTTATTTTTCCTATAAACATTCTGATCTTTTTTATGATCCCAGTTATTTCCAAACATTTCATGAGCCAGTTATATGATGATGAATCGAAAACCTTTTTATAATCAATCCAGACCAATATAAATCATTTTATTAGCTTTTGTAATCTTCCAATCCTATTTTATCAATCAAAAGTTGTTATTTTCTACCTTTGCTTTTTCTTTTATTTCTTTTGTTGGTAGATTGTTGTTTTCTTCTAAACAATCTTGGATTGTTGTTGTTAGTTGCGAAGTCGTGTCCGACCCATCGCGACCCCATGCACAATGTTCCTCCAGGCCTTCCTGT
>JANHFR010005325.1:14216-26601 GCA_032468015.1 Mimophis mahfalensis
AGATGAGCACTGCCCCCTAGAGTCGAGAACGACTAGCACATATGTGCGAGGGGAACCTTTACCTTTACCTAGTCCAAATACATACCTAAGTATATACATATAAATTATTCGAAAGAAGGAATCACATAACAGACGCACACAATGTTTTGATTGTAGTGGCCTGAAAGGCAGCAGTTTGGAAAAGGAACACTTCTATGCAAGGGAGATCATTCGTGTGAGAGCAGAATACTCAACATTAATAATAAACTTTCAAGCTCTGCTCCAAATACACAAATATATATATATATATAAGGCAGAGTGTGGCGGCTGGCCGGCCATTGTGTGTGCGTTTGTGTATGCAATTTTTAATGGCTGGACCAATGTCAGCCAAACTTGCCAGAGAGGAAGTTTAGCCTCCTGTGAGAAGCACTGGGAGGTGGGCAGAAACGCTCTCCGGGGGGTCTTTGCCCCCTAAAAATCCTGCCAAAGTGCTGACCCCCAGGACTTCGCTCACGCCTGGCTTAAGCTCTTAAGGGCACTACCAGGGGTGCCAGAGCAGTGTCAGGCTGTGCCTAGGCCGGGATGAGGTGAGGCCTTTGGAAACCTTAGGGAGGCAGCTGGCTACAGGGCATTCATATACATGACGTGAGGGCCGAGCAGGGAAGGAGGAGGTCTAGGCCGGGATAATATGGTCTAGGCCAGGATGAGGTGAAGACCGAGCAGGGAAGAAGGAGGTCTAGGGTGGGATGATATGGAGGCCTAGTCCAGGATGAGGAGAGGCCTTTTGAAACCGTACAGAGGCAGCCGGCTCCAGGATGACTATACCCGGGGAAAGCCGGGTAATCAGCTAGTTGCTAATAAAAAGCTGTATCACAAAAGAAACCCTTGGAGTTTTATTTCTTCTGTCAGACAGAATTAATGGGCACATAGTTCCTGGCCATCTGGTCTCCTCAGCCCCCCTCCCCTTTTTTATTTTTTTATTTTATTAGTTTATAATATAAAACACAAAAATGCAAAATCAAATAACAGGAAAAAATATGGAAGAAAAGTGTAAAAAATGAAGGGAAAGGGGAAAAAAGGTGTTGAATTCCAACTAATAAGATAATAACATCAAACCTCACCTTTTTATTTTTTTTCAGAATAGTACAAACCAGCCATTTCTATAACAAACAAATCTATCTAATTGGTAACCTCAGCCTACCCTACCCCATCCCCCTGAACCGATCAGCAGGCCCTCCCATTGGCCAATGTGAGAAGTCCTCCCCCACTCAAAAAAAGTTTGTGTTTTTCTTGCTGCAATTTCATTTGGAGACACTTTTTGAAACTAGTGAGCATTGTGTAATAACAGCATAGAAAATATTTTTTTAATTCTTTTTTTCATCAAAATCCCTATTTTACCAAGCATAAATTGCAAGGACTACTGGCCATACTAACTCTGCTAAAATTAATGCAAAAATCATATGAATATTCATGCACATTTTTCCTAACATTTTTGTACGCATCTTTCCTCTGCATTTTTCCACAGAAAAGCTACATTTATTTATTTGCTTGCTTGCAATTGCTGACCAGCAGAGTAGCTACAACATCAAACCAAAACATAAAAAGCCTCAAATACAATAAGAGCCATAAAACCACCATATAGAACTGTTAATTAAAATTTAAATATATAAGAATAAAACAAATAAAAATAAAATAAAATAAAAATTAAAAGAATAAAAGGACTTCCTAGTAACATCATTCCATGATTAAGGCACCTTGAGCCAATCTTACAAATAAGACTGGCAACCCTATCTATACAGGGGAGAAATCGGAGAGCTACAGTATTCAGAAATATTGTGAGGGCAAAGTCACATGAATCTGTGACCTGTGAAAAAAAATAGCATCGCTGGGGTTTTGTCTTGATGCTGCGCACGAGACCACAGGCATGTGAGACAAACAGTGACATAGCAATGATAGAATAGAAAATCTTGGCTATGAGCCAGGCAAGCATTCCTTATTTCCATCCGCAATACTATTCTTTCTTGAGCTGCTGTTCAGTCTTCTACAATCACTGCATTTGTAGTTAAACTGTAACATCTCCACGCCAGAAGAAAAAGAAAAAGAAAGGTTTATATCATTGGAAGTTGACATTTTTATTGGCCCAGGAAGGAAAGGAGGAGAGAGAGAGGAAGAGAAAGAATTCAATCCTGGAGAATTCATGCAGAATCATTTGCCATGGGTCGACTTCAGAATCATCATTTCGCGGTCACTTCGAGACCTTTGCTCAGTATCCATTTTAGACTTAATTTCAGAGCTCATCCCAGTGGCCTGGGCATCAAGATTTGTCTTCATGCCATATGTTCCTTTTGCCTTAGCAGAAGTATATCACATAACAAATTACCCAGGTAAGTTTTCACTAGGCTGGCAATGTCGACTGCCTACAGAATGCAGGGGATCATTACAGTTCTTACTGCTTAGGTAAGCCATAGGTAACTCGTTCTCGGGAGACACGAGGTATACTTGCCAAGACATGCTAAATCTACAGACACACACAGAGCCAATCTAGAGAGGCAGCTTGCGTGAACACCCCGTGGGAAGATGGCAAATGAAAAAAAAAACGGCAGCTGGTGTGCAAAAATAAACATTTTGGCACTCAAAGCAGAAGGGTGTACCGCATGTCTGCTTCCCAAACTTACCAGCCCTTCTAGTTCTTTTGTAAGTGGCTTCGTTCCTGACCTTTGGGTCTGATGTAACCTCTAGCTGCCTCCACACTAGAACAGTCCTATCATTTCTCCACCTCTCTCCTACCCCTCATTTCTCAACAGGACTCTGCACATTGTGACACAAATCATACTCCAGTCAGTAGCCATGGTCATCTTACTGTCATTTTCAGTTCCTGTAAACTTTAACAAGAAAATGGGAAGGAGGAACAGAGCACTAGAAAGCAAAGCAATAGCCAATAATAGCTGCTGTCACTGGCAATGCTTAAAAAAAGAAGGCATGAAGTTTGGCGTCTCCACTGAATGGGAACAGGATTACTTAGTTCCATAGTTCATGCATATGAAGATATTATGTGATTTCTAAAGAAGGGTTATTCCAAAACGATTGACGCTCATCTTTGACTTTTCAGGGAATGCCAGGATCTTCAATACACCATATGTATGCAAATCACATTATTACCATCAGCATACAATGCTAACAGTGAAGCAGTCATGCCGAGGATTATGGGTATTTGAATTACTTATATGCCACACATTCACATCATACAAAACAGCAGCTATGGGTGAGTGGGTAGGTGTGTCTAGCAGAAACGGCTTTGTTGAAATGACTGCTTTGTTTTCATATTTTACAGCTTTGTCTCTTAGCCACTAGAATAAAAGTAGAGCAGGATACATAATACGAAAACTAATTAAATGTAATTATCCAACAGCACATTTCTTCATAAAAATTATTGAGGAACATATTCTCTCTTCTTTTTTTAACAAATCTATCTGCAGAAATAAAATAGTGGTAACAATAAAGTTTTCTGATAACTAATTATTACATACACGAATATCATGTAGACTAGAGATTTATTATATAACTCATTATACTAGTGAGGATTTTACCCAAATTCTCTTTGCACGACACTAGCTGGATTCATAAAACCAATGAAGTGGGGGGTGTTTGTACCAGAGACAAATTCCTTGTGTGTCTAACACTTGGACAAATAAATGAAGTATCAAGTTTTGGGTGCCTCTGAGGGCCACAATGATTTGACATGAAACTGTTTATGGAAAAAAAAAATGCACAGAGGCTTAACTCGCCTATTTTGTAACCCTTTGGGGGCTAAACATTGCATTGTGTCACTGAATATTGGCAATTTTGGAGTTCAATTTTGGCAGCATCCAGAGATGCTTTAGGAGACAGATGCAATCCAGTCTGCCTGTGTCAAGCCATCCTATGGCTGGACTTGGGTTAAACATGCTGTGTGAACCCGTCACTGTGTTTTATTTTTTTTAACAACATGGCTTAGTGTAACATACAAACACATTCACAGAAATCAGAAGTTTTAACAGGAAAGAGTATTTAAATTGGTGTGTTGTTACTACAATGACAACAAATGGTGCTACATAAATCCCTCACAAGGATTAAGAGAGGAGATGAAGTGACAGCCTTGGCTGAAATTGAGTTTTGTCATATTTGGAAAGCAAAGAGTCAGTTGTTTAAGATAGTTTGCAAAATTCTTTGGTACAGTGTGTGTGTGTGTGTGTGTGTGTGTCTGTGTGTCCAATCCTTACCTAGTGATATATGAAACTCTGTCAGAACAAAATAGAATTGTAGGCTCTAGAAAGCAAAGAAGACCTAAATAGAGTTTTTTTCCCCAACAGCAGGCTTAATCAAAGTATAGGCTGTCATAGAAAATTAGATATATTTGCTTGTAAGCCACACAAAATCTTATATGTGAGGCAGGTAGCTATATAAATTGGAATAAATAAATAAAATTAGCATAGAATCATGGGAAAAAAAGATAACATGAGTACACCCAGAACCACCATTTCCTTATAGTGGGGCTATGGAAGGGTGTGAAGCACTATTCTGAAAGAAATAATGTGACCTTTTACGGAATTTGTATATTAATTTAATTTAATTTTGCTTGATTTAATTTAATTGAGGCCATACAGCTTCAAAAAGACTCTGGGTGGCTTACAATATTTTAAAAAATACGTAATTTAAATAGACATGACTGCCCAGACAAAACCACATCAATAACATCCAGAGAAACACTGACGCACTCTACAAAATACCTGAAGCCCAGTCATGGGAACAGAACCAGGTCTTTATGGCTTTCTGGAATTCTTGGAGACTAGAAGCCTTAGTTATCTCTGGGAGAGGTTTCAGAAGGCCTTGTCAGAGAAGGTACACTTGGTTGCACAAGATGACAATATTAGTGGTGGGGTTTTAAGTACACCCACTCTCTCCAAGGTTACCAGATAGGCAGAAACAACCTGATTGCAAGTGATCCCTCTAGAATTTTTCCAAGAATTCAAATTCAATGCAAATTCATGAAGTAGCAATCACACAGGTTTAACCAAAAGTACCCATCACTCTCCATTTCATGTGGAAAACCAGCTGCAGCGTCCAGTTGCTGTTCAAAGGCAGCCCCATGTAGATTGTATTGCAATAGTACAATTGCGAGTAACTTGAGTAGGAGAGGCAACCTACAAAGACTTCCAAATGTGGAAAGGCCACAAATTTAAGCTAATTGTGACCCAGACATACTTTGAACTATGCTTTCCATGCAAACAATACCATGGAGGAAGACTCAATTCTTACAATGTTTAGACTCAGTCCTGTTGCTTTGGCACATTGGTGAATTATCCATTCAGTCCTGTAAGTGTTGCTTCTACTGTTTCAGACCTTTATTTCACAGATGGAAACTACTACCTTTGTTCTCAACTGATTGCAAGTTTATTTTAATCAAAAATTCCATCAGTGAAATAGAGTAAATATTAAAAGATCCCAAAAATATTACCATTCGTTCAGGTATGATCAAATTGACCTAAATAATAAAATTCATTCATTTTATATCAATGAAAGTTAGTCCAGGCAAAAAAAAAGGGCTCACCTCAGAAAAAACTCATCAGTGGCATAACTGTGTCTACAGGCAAATATTACTAACCATTTTATTTTTAAAAAAGGAAATAAAAATTTACAACAGGCCATGAGTGAATTTAAAAGGCACTTGATGGCAAATATGCCTTTTGAGCTCCTGTTATTGCATACCATCCTAATTTACTACTTGTTTGTAAAATTGGTGTGTTGCCCTTTAAAACCTCAGTTTTCCCCAGACAGCTCAAAGCCCACTAAAATTCTACTAGGATATGATCTCCATCCTAGAAGAAAAACGAAACACAAATGTAATAATAAATGGCATGTAAAAACAGATAATTCCCAAGGAAACAGAATACTAGAGTATAAATACACTGCTAGAATTTCCTTCCAAATCAGTATGTATTAATGTTATCTAAACCTTCTTTGTAGAAGATGACCAGACTTAAATGTGACAGCCGTATTTGAGAGGAAGATCTGCTTTAGCTCAGCCAGTTCCCCCCACAGGCAAAGAGCAGCATTCTGCAGTCTACAAGTCCTCCTAGAGGGGTTTATTTCCCAGTGGCACACTTGTGTGTGTCTGAGCTCTTTGCATGAATAGTTCTGTTTTCACTGGCAGCTTTGGCCTGGAAAGGGTAGACACCATATGCGTTGCTTCAGAATTATCAGCGGTAGTCCTGAACCTGCCGTGCACATGGAATTAAAAAATAAATCTGCACAGAAACAGCTGCAGTGTGGTTCATACAATCCAGCTTTTATAACACCACAATTTAAAATACATATTTACATTACACATTAACCTGATGCCAAAAAAGTTTGCTTCCAATTAACTGTGCTTAAGATCTCAGCATGCCAAAGTTTCTGAGAGATACAGCCTTTAATTATTATATTAGGAATCAGGCTAAATAAAGCCCCATTAGCTGCTTACAGCTGATATGTTTTATCAAAATCATATCCTGGCCTTTCTGCAGGAGGGGCAATAAGATTCTCCCATCCCGTGCTCATTTCCTAAATTGTCCTTTGATTTAAGCTAAGCTAAGAAATAGATGATTCTATTAGTACAGCCAATTACTTAGGTTCAGAATTTTCTTCTTCCAGTCTCAATTATTCTAACCATAACATCATGTTGGCTTCAGAAATCCAAGACTTGCCGAACAATGTCATGGAGCTCAAGAGCGTATGTATATTCGCTCTATATGTTCTGTCCAAAGATTAGTAACTGCTACTGGATGTGATCCTACAGATGCTGCCAAGCTTTAGCTCTCCAAAGCTGCAGAATGGCCACCAGAGAAGAATGTTGGGTGGGTATCACAGGAATCACCCACTTCTGTCCCAACATGTTTTACTATCTCACCAATGTAGGATGGAGAAACATGAGAGTACAGTACATCGGCTGACTAATAATTCTTCCATCTCTAGCCTGCTGGGTTATGGGAATCTCATTTTAACACCTAGCTAGCTAGCCCTTTGGTTTACATAACTGTCAAGGACAATGAATCAGATAAGATCTTGCTTGGCTTGTTCTCTGTCTTTTAATTTTTAATCAGTGTAAAATTTTCACAAATGATAACCACAGGGACAGAAAAAGTACTGACAGGAAGATTCACCAAAGATTATCTGGAAATTGGAGCATTGATAAGAATTCACACGGAGATGGGGGAAAAAGAAATGGGCAGAGGGGGAACACATGACTACCAGCACGCTGCTAAAAAGACTTGATGTCTTTAAAGACTGGGCTGAAGACTAAAAACTGTTGTCCTGGTGAAGGTAAACCCTAGATAAAGTCAAGAAAGACTTTTGTTCTTGTCTTCCCTTTCTATGTACCGCTTCCCTTTGCTTCATTGCCATTCAATTTCCCCTCGTCTTTTCTCTCCTCTCTTTTTTTGGAATGGTGCTTCTGTTAGCTGATATAAATATACATCTATGCATACCTGCAGGAAAAAAAATATAGCAGAAGGTAGGCATTGCACAGAAGTTTTGTTGACACTTTTTCTATTCTTGCAATATTTTTAAATTTAGGGTCATCCTCCTTTCAGACAAACTTTGTAAACACAACATATTGCTGACTGCTGCTTGGTGTTCAATATACTTATAAAAAGAATTGTGGAAACTGGATAAATAAAAAAGCAAGATAGTCCACTGGTCTCCATCTCACCAACCATTTTGGTCCTCAAAATGGAAGTTGGTGTCTGCCAGGTTCCAACTCTAGTTGCCCATCCGCATTTTTCAAACTGAGGAGTTTATTATTTCAAGCAAAGATAGGTAACAAATGTGTAAGGGAACTTTAAGCTTCCTGTCATCTACCTGCTCTCCTATGGAATATGCAGGACTTGAGGGACGTAAAAGAGCCCTGATAACAAGAGCCTGAGACATTCATTGCCCATCCGTTACTTTTTTAAACCATGAGTTGCACAATCTCAGCACCATATGTAGTTAGTTCTTAGAGCAGCATTCCCATAACTGAGGTCTTCTCAAAGGAATTTGGCTCACATAATCATGTGCCAATATTGCAGACAGGAATGATAGGAACTAGGTTGGTGGAATATTTTCAAACAACTTCTATGTAACACAATGTGGTTGACTTCATCGATACTTGCAGTAAACAACGATTCAGTTGTAGAGAAGTCTCCTCTCTCCTCAGTTATCACCTGGACCTTATAAAAGTCTTATGGTTTCGCTTGGCTTCTCTTCCTACCACTTCTTGCACAGATGCTTGGTTCCATCCCGGAATAAAGCCTGCTTTGGTTCTGCCAGAGCATAAAATGCTTCTGCCTGCAGTGAAGGCAGGAGCAAAAGTATGGATTCACTTCACTTCAAAGCTCTGACTTGCAATTATTTACCAACAGTTTCTAATTGCCTAAGCAGGAGCAAGCCTGGGAAAGCTGGAAGCAATGAGATAACTGAAGAGCTTGTGGAGTCTCGCTGAACCACAGAAAAGAAGGGTGGAGAAGAAAAAAGAAATGTCTGAAAGTTTTCCAAAAGCAACAAAACAAAGGAAGGAAGAGATTGTTTTGCAACAGGCTTTAAAATAAAAAATCCAGGCAGGGATGGGTCAGGAGAATCTAATAATAACAAACCAGCACCCATATGAGTGCCAGGGATCTAATTACAAAATCCCTGCATTATGACTTCCACAGGAATGCCAAGGGAAAACGGCCTAGGCCACCTACACACTTTCACCCAAAGCCAACTCGTAAGATGTCACAAAATCCAGTGTGACACAATCCCTGAAATGCATGAAAAGGTAGAAAAAAGAGGCATAAATTCAGATGAGATTGTCAGTTCACACTCCATTCGTATTTAAAAGGGACTGGTTCACACATTTTATCCATAACAACTTAGTTAGTTTTGGCCTAGTGAGTTGGGTATAAGCCCAGCTAATTCTGATTTATTCAAAAAATCCTGGCTAAGAAAAGCATTAGTCAGTGATGGGCACACCCAACCACTGCTTGTAGGAGAAGAACACTTGGTTTACAACATGAACTCTCCAGATGTCTCTGGGAAGCTCACAAGCGCCAACACCCCTTTCTTCCATTGCTCTCCTACTCAATTAGTAATCAACTGATTGTGGAAGTAATCTACAGCCATCTTGACTAATAGGTTGGAAAGTGAATCATCCGCTATTAATTTATCTAATCCTCTGTAATTGTTATGGTCTGAAACTACCATCAATACAATTTATGAAAAACAATTCCATCAATTAAATGATGCAACCCTCAGTTCTTTTTCCCAGCTAAATACATTCTCCTGCAACTTAACCTAAACCCCTTTAAAAACGTGCACATCACTGTTACCTTTCCATTCTCTGCATGACTATTCTCACAGTGCTATGGTCCTACTCCTTTCAAGGAATCTCAGAGGTTTTCCTCCCATCTTTGTCTTTCTCCTGAAAGACCAAGTGGGCAAAAGGTTGTCCTGTTCTCTGAAAGGAGGTCACAGGAAACACAGAAGAATGGCAGAACCCTTCTATCATTTGACTTGAAGGAGGCATGGATGGAAACCTGGAAACAGGGATAAGGTAGAGTCCCACAATGGTGTTAAATCCTTTCCTGGCCATTCAGCAATATGCTCACCTACTTTTCATCACAGAATTAAGACTGTTAGTTCAGAAATACAATCTAACTTCTATATGGCTTGGATGCTTAGGTTGCACGGAACATAACTTGAGGTAACAAGCAATTAAAGTTTCTAAGCCAACAGGCAAGCCAAGACAATGAAAGGGAGATGCTCCAGAGCCTGTTGTAATGTGTTTGAGTGTTTTGTGTACCTGGGTGTAACTTTTGATTAAATTATAGAAGCAAAAACTGTTTGGGTCTAAAGAGGCGAACGTGCTCTGGATCTAGTAATGGGTACACTTACTTTGCCATCTTTTCCTGAGCTTGCACAGTAAATATATAGGCTCAGAAAATATTTTGAGTTAAGCGAGCATTAAGGAAGCAGCAACAGTGCAACCACATGTCACCAAACTTTTACCAACTCCTTAATACCTCCTGAATTATACTTCTGTCTGTAATTTTTTTTTAAGGAACTGCCAGCTGGTAAAACAAGTGTGCCCACATCAAGTCAAAACCTCTTTCCGAGTCAGATCTGAATACTCCGCCCTTTTGCCAATAAACTATAGGACATTTTGAAGACGTGCTACAAATTTTCTAGAAGCGAAAACAATGACTGCTTTCCTTAGTTCCACCCAAAATCTTTTTTTATCTTTCAATGTAAATTTAAATCCCTCCTTATGGGTATGTCAAGCAATAGAAAAATGAGCCAAATGTTCTTGAATATTCATCACATGGTTCCAGAAAAGCCACAAACTACCAAAAATAATCTGGAGAAAATATGAATATGAATTGTTTGCCCTATCAGTTCAGGCTACTGAGGAAAGGACTATAGCCATGATGGTGAACCTATGCCACACGTGTCGGAAGTGGCACACAGAGGCATCTCTCGGGGCACACCAGCCCTCGCCTATTACTCCTCCAGGTTCCAGCACACACAAACATGCCAGCCAGCTGGTCTTCATGCATCCATGAGCACCAGCTAGATGGTCTTCACACGTGCGGAACTGCCAGGAATTGGAAGAGCAGCTCCCTGGAGTGCACACCAGCCAGCTGCTCTTTGTGCAGGCATGTGCATTAGAAACTAGACGATCAGGTGGCCAGCATGCATGCACATGCCAGGAAGTCAAGCTTCCAGTTGCCAGCGCTCCCACACGCATGCGTCAGGGAGATGCTCTTCCAGTTTCTGGCGCACATGCGCACACATGCTCCCATTTCGGCTGAAAAGGTTAGCCACCACTGGACCATAGTATGCTTCAGAAACAGTTTCCCCAACTCTCTTCTCCCCTCCGGTTTGATTGTCCCAAGGGTACTTATTCAAAAGGAAACTGGACTTTGTTTTTCCTTGAAGAATTTTCGCTTTTCATCCAAGAAGCTTTTTCAGTTCTGACTGAGAATCTCCATAGACCTTCAGTTTGATTGGTCTTTTAAAAAGGTGATCTTTTGCTTTTTGCTTCAAAAAAATGTCGACAATCCCATTTTTATAATTTTACAAAAGCAACATCCCTAAAGAGCTTCCAGCAGTGCTTTGAGGATCAGAATGAAAGGAGAAATCTTGTATCTGTGTCTTTTACTTCTAGAAATGAAAATAAAATAGGGAGCAAAATGGAAATAAATGGAAAGCGTACCATTATCACTGAAAGGAGTTTTAGAGGAGGCTCTCTCTCTCTCTCTCTCTCTCTTTCTCTTTGTATTATAAGTCTGTTACATTTTTACATTATACATTTAATAGCAACAGATTTAATCAACTCAAGTTGCAATCTTGTGCACCATTCCCTGACAATAACTTCTTCTGAATGTCACAGGATTCATTTCTGAATAAATACACAAAGAACTGAATTGGAAGCCATGAGCAGGGCAAAAATGCAATGGTTCCTTCTCGAGTATAGATGTGCTTTGTTGCTTGAATGTTCAAGCTCTTGTGGGATCCATTTCCCCAAGAACCCAGTAAGGCACAGTGAGCCTAAGAGTTACAAAAGCTAGCCCAAATTCCAGGTTTTGTTCCATCTCCAAATGATATGAAAACACATCTCTTCCACCATGGACGACAGCACTGCTTTAGCCAACTCCTAAGAATACATGAATCACTCAAATAGTTATCACTTGAAAACACCCATGCAATTAACAAGGCTTTTTTCCACCCTCGTGGTATAATCATATACATTTTAATGCAATTATTACCCCTACACTTTGTGCATTTAAATGGTCGGGAGTCGAAAGAATAGAGACACTATATTTTTCTAACCAAGAATTCCTGAAAAATAATGATAATTGTGCAAAATTCATTGGTGATGCTGTCTGTAAAAAAAATAAAATATTTTTTTTTTAAAAAGGGACGACAAAAAAGAAAAAAGGAGAATAAACTGGAAGGGCTGTTATAATAAATAGGCAAAAGGCTTCTCATTTATCTGCTCTCCTTTCCGCTGTTAAAGAAAGTTAGAGCTTTTGCCAATTGCAACGCACACAGTTAATCGGGCCTCAATAACCCCAACGTGAGCATCAAGGGTCCGGAAAATAAAACTGAACGAAGAAGAGCCACTGGCCCGTTCCCAAGCTTTGGGAAAGTCACTGGCCGGATTAAAAGTTCTCAAGCTATGGCTGGTAGCAAAGTGCAGTTTGTATGCCCCAACTGGGTTCTTGCTTTTTCTCAGCCTGGCTGTTAACTTGGCCAGCTGAGTGGATGTGCGATACAGAAAGGGGCAACTTCGTGCTGACTGCACACCAGGGATTTCATCTGGAACAGAGCTCTCCAACCTTGGCAACTTTTAACACATGTGGACTTC
>JANHFR010005325.1:68406-78856 GCA_032468015.1 Mimophis mahfalensis
TCGAATGGAAACCAGAATTCTTTTTATTGGGGATAATACCTGAGCATATTAATAAAATAGATGCCTACTTGATGATACATGTCCTAACAGCAGCAAGGATCGTTTTTGCTCAATATTGGAAAAACGAAAAAATACCAGTTGAAGATGTTACTGTAAATAACCTCTTAGAATGTGTTGAAATGGACAGGTTAACAATGATTATTAAAGAGAGGGAAGAAACAGAATATTATGAAGTATGGGGAACATTTTATCACTGGTTTCAAGGTAGAAGGGGAAAGGCCTGTTGAGGTTGGTTTAATATTGCAGAAATCATGTGTATATGACATAAGTGTATAATTAACTATTTACATCGTATTTGGAAATCAAATTTATTGATTGTGATGTTTACCAGTCCAAACACTCTCAACCATGCCTAGAATTCACCGTTTCCCTGTTTTAGCCTGTGTCTACATCCTTAAAGTTTCATCCCATTTATTTTAGTCTTACTTTCTGGAGCAAATGAGACCAAACTCTCTACAGTGTGACTGTCCTTCAGGGTAATTGAAAACACCTATTAGGCCCACTTTGAACTTTCTCATTTGCCAGTTAAATCCACCCAGATCTTCTAAATGTTCCTCACAGGACTTGGTTTCCTACCCTTTCATCATCTTGGTAGCCCTTCTCAAGACTTCCATTGTCTTTTGAAACTGAGATTTAAAATGAAATAAGCAAGGTCTTTGATACAAGAAATGTTCCTTTAAGTAAGGTATTTGTGTTGTGATGTAGCACTCTGTTTGTTCCTTTAGGTCAAGTAATCATAAAAATAAAGCGCTTTTTACAGTGAGTTATACAAAGTGATGTTTGGCTTAGGCTTAATGTTGTTGTTAGTTGCGAAGTCATGTCCAACCCATCGCGACCCCATGGATAATATTCCTCCAGGCCTTCCTGTCCTCTACCATCCCCTGTTGTCCATTTAAGCTCACACCGACTGCTTCAGTGACTCCATCCAGCCACCTCATTCTCTGTCGTCCTCTTCTCCTTTTGCCCTCAATTTTTCCCAGCATTAGGCTGTTCTCCAGGGAGTCCTTCTTTCTCATTTGTTGGCCAAAGTATTTAAGTTTCATTATCAGGATTTGGCCTTCTAAAGAGCAGTCAGGCTTAATATGTATGTACAAACTCAGCCATTTTAGTTAGTTTTCCATGATTTATGACTTACTATGACTTGTGAAGAACCAATCATAACTATGGTTTTACTATGATATCTGAACTTGAATTCACCATCAACAATAACAACAACAAAATCTTGGGCAAAAGAGCCACGTTTGAAATGACAACAAATTTAGCTCCCAGCATAGTTGTATTTATTAGCAAACTAGAAGAGAAGAGAACATATGAGGATAACATTAGTTCAGGACTACTGGAACAGGAAATATCTTCTAATGTTATTGAATAGGTACAAAACAGAAACTGTCCACAATGGTCTTCAGCCCTTAAAGTTCTAATATTTGGAAAACGCAAGGTGCAATTGTGAGATAAAACTTTCTTTTACATTCTTGGTGCTTTTCTCCCACTATGTCTATGACAAATTTGACACTAACTACATTCTATTCTATTAGCAATTGCCAGCATTTAGATCTCAGTCTGAAGAAAAATGAAGCTGGAATAGCAAGGGCCAGCAGTTCTCAGATTAGCAAGAACCATTAGTCCAACAAAGCTGCCTCTCTTCTGTGACCTTGAATGGCCAAGTATCCATTAAAGTAAAAGGGGAAGAAAAAAAACCTGGGATTTAAATCTTGGGGCCCTAATACAGGCGTTGATTCTTTAGAATGCAGTAGGCAGTCTTTTATTAGAATTGGCTTCTTTCTTGTCTGCAATAATATTAACTACACCAGCCAAGCCATATCCAAGAGTCTACTGCACAGTAAGTCAAATTAGAAGGTTTGTGATTTACATTGGTTTACCATTGGGCAGTCAGTGCTGTTGACTAAATAGACTAGCTCCATTGCCTTGTACTTGGAGAGGTTTTGATTGTTGTTAGAACAATATTGACCGGGCTTTAAATTTAAATCACAAGATTTTAGAGATGGGAAGGTTGATTGCCTGGAAGTCACTAAGAGAAGGAGAAGCAGCAAAGAAGGCAAAAGAGGGGGATCTTTGTTGGAAGATTAGAATCGATGGTCATGGCCAATGCCTTGTGGTGAAGTTAAAGATGTAACACATGTTGTAATAAGTTAAAAAAATTGTTTATTATATGCAAAAGTAATAAAGAAATATCTAAAATCTAATTTTAGTCCATTGTATCATTGCAGTCATGTATCCACATGACTGCTTCCTGTAACAAAGGTCTCTTACAGAGAAAGCACATGAGGTGCTCATCTAAACTTTGGCTCCTCCCCTTCCTGTGGGAGGTACTGAGTGGAAGATCAGGCTTTCCCCCCTCCTTCTGGGTATCAGGTATCATGCTACGGCATAGCAATACTCTGACAGTCTTTAACCTCCCCAAGTATCAGGTATTCCAGTTTGGTTGTCTTCAAATTCCATAATCCTCAGTTGGATGCAAGGGGCAAGAAATTTCAACAAGAAACCTATGTCAGTTTTCAGATTATCTGCTCTTAATATAAACGAAAGAACAAATATGCAAGTAGGGTAGACAAACAAGTCCAATCATATACTAAACTGGAGCCGGTGCAGTCATGGCTTCATATCTGTAGGATTTTTTTGCCCACCTCCAGGTGTGTTTAGGCAGGGATGAAAGAAAGCATTTTCACCAGTTAGAAAGAATAATTATATATCACTCTGCTT
This sequence comes from Mimophis mahfalensis, assembly GCA_032468015.1. NCBI lineage: Eukaryota > Metazoa > Chordata > Lepidosauria > Squamata > Mimophis > Mimophis mahfalensis. The sequence continues at coordinate 71,188 of JANHFR010005325.1, forward strand.
TCCAAATAGCTACTTCCCTACGGACAAGATTGTATCAGTGAAAAAAGAGTGTGAAGCCCCATCCTCAGACCCACAAAACACTTGAGGGATAGGAAATGGATGGAGAAATAGATAGATCACTTCTGGCTGGGCTGAACTTCTTTCTAAGAGTTTAGCTTGAAAAGCAATTGGTGACTCTCATTTTTTTGGCTGATGGGCAGGTTTGGGACTGTCTTAGGCAATCAAATACTCTGTCCTTCTGTTCTGTAGGTCCCATGACAACTGTAAAGCAAGTTTCCTGCAGTCACACCTTTCCTGGCCTGACTGATCTCCTCTTTTTCATAATGATATTTATTACTGCTGTTGTTTTAGTTCCACTTCATGCAGTATTGCCTTTATAGCTGTAGTCCACAAGTCAGATGCCTCCATTTGCTCAAGGAAGCACCGCAATGATAAATTAGGAGAAAGAAAGGCAGAAAGAAACTAGCTTCTTGTTGAATGAAAAAATAGAAGCATTTAATCATAATATATATGAATTCTGCTGTTTTTTTAAGTAGATAGCATGATTTACCATAATAAGATATTAAGTAATAACTGATAACTTTGGAAGAGTGGTGAGGCTGAGTCAGGGAATGAGGAAAGGACTGTGTTAATAAACCAGATCTTTCAGAACAGAAATCTAGAAGTCTTTGTGTTCTGTTTGCACTCTACAGTTGAGAATGGTTTGCTTAATTCTACTATACGTTAAAAAAACCAGCACAGCAACCTTCCAAAATTGTTATACAGCTGGAAAATTAGAAATCAAAGAACTAAAATATGCTGTTAAAATATGATATGGAAGACTAGGCCACAGACTTCTTGTTCCCAGAGCAGCAGAACTATTATTTGCTGAGCTGAAACTAATCAGTGCTGGAAATTCTTCTGTTTGCGGTATTTGTTCAGTAATATGTAGCTCTGCCACAAATCTCCATCTCTTGGAGTCGATATTCCTGCTACAATAATATTGTAAGCTTGATTGTGATTCAGGCCTGTAGTCTAAATGAGCCTAGCCATGCATTTATAAATCTTGTGAAAGACAATGGAGGTTGCTGGCAGATAAATAGATGGCTTGGAATCGGTTCTAACTATATCAAGTTTCTTGTTTCTCCTCCATTCTAGTTTTTGTATCATGGGTAAAGTCTCCCTGTCAGAGCTTTCAGTCTTATCTACATAAAAGGCTGACTTCTTGTGCTAAGGATTAACAGCATGGGTTATGTATCCATCACAACCAAAGCAGCTACTCGTGGCAGGCAAATGTACCAAACTGCTGTTCCACATCATTTTTATAGTGCACGTATATGGCAAAATATAAATATAGCATCTTCAGAGATGTCACGTGATCTTTATCTCCAAGGTAGGCCAATTCCCTTATTAGGCAAAAAATGTGTATAGGATTTTGAGTCCTCTAGGCAAGTTTTTACAAAAAGCACAGGGCATGGAGAGGAAGCAAGGAAGTTCCAGACTTGGCTCAGCAACTTCATCCATGAATTATTTCATTCAAGTCAAAGTCAAAATGGAGAATGTAGATTAAATGCATAGTCATAGTGTTCTCAATGTCAGTTTGCACCCAGCATTCAGATGCACACCAGCCTGTCATTTGCAATGGGCAAAGCGCACAGTTTTTCAGGTTGTAAATATGTGAAGTGATCCATGTGCAGATTAGAAATACATGAATGCATGCATAGCCATCAAGTTATTCTCTTTTCAGGTAAGCAAAATTGTGCAAAGTGCAGTATAGGAGTATAAAATACCAAGCAAAATAATGTAAAGGCAAGAGACAAAAGAAAATCTAACTAAATCTAGTTCATACCCTCAGCATTTTTTTAACGTGATCAAGTTGCCCGTAGGTTCATTTTTCAGAACTGTCACTCATTTTATCGTTCAGTGTGAATAATACTGTGAATTCATTCTGGACCCTATCTCATTTTGTTTTATGAGACTAGTTCTTAAGTATCCCATTTCCACCTCATTCAACTTGCATATTAACTCCTCACATATCCAATTCTTATTTCTATATACCAAAAAGTGAGCTAAGCACACTCTATGGCCGACCATTTTGGCTTCTTTCAACGTTCATTCCACACAACAGCTAGGATTGTTGCTGCTTTGATTAAATGCTAGAAATTTTCCATGGACCTACAGAGGAACTGGAAGGAAGGAAGAAATTCTTCCCTTCTTACTTTGATCAGTTCTTCAGATCAGCTGCCTAGAGTGGTGACCATTTCCAGGATGGATCAGATGATCACCCGCATATATTTGGCATTTGATGGAATTTCATTCCTTTCCTATCTAGCAGATGTTTCTCCTTTTTGCAAACTAATAGCCCCAAGGTCCCAGAAATGTCTGGCAAACTTCTTCAAATGGTTTCTCTTAGTAGCTATACCCAAAGGCAAGAACCTAGGGTTATCTCGCTGGGTCCAGCTTGCCTGAGATGTTAAGCTTGGAGGATGACAACAAATTGCCTGGGTCTAAGTAGCCTAGGAAATCTGGACAGAAGAAGAGGCCCAAAGCAGTACAAACTGGAATTGCTCATAACATCACTAACACTGCACAACTCCCAGCCCCTTCTAAAGGGATAGCACATCCTTCTCCTAACAGACAAATCGAACTGCTGAAGTTCACAGCAGGAGAAAAAGGAGGCAGCACATCAAGCTAAAACAGGCAAATAAATTCCTAGGCTGAGCTTAGAAAAAGTGTACTTTCTCTCCTGGTAGGGAATCCAGACATGGCAGCATATGGTCTCAGCCATTCAGAGAATGGAATCTCAACTCTGGGCCATTCAAGCAAATATACATTTTCTAGAAACCACCAATAGACCTCCTAACATCCCCACTGAGGAAGAGCAGGCTGCTTTTACCAAATTGCTAAGTTGCCTTTTTTTTCTCTCCCATTTGAGCCTTTTCCCCAGTGTCAGCACAGCGCAGTGGCCAATTAAGCAGCAAGCTTCACCTGGGTGTAGGGGACCCATGTTTCGGAGGTCTGCAACCACCAGCCAACTGAGTACAGCCGCAAAACAAAAGAAGGCATTTTCCCTTCAGAAGCGGTAGACAGTCCAAAAGTGAGAGAAAAAGGATAGCAAGACAAAGCACAGTATTTTAAAAAAAGTCCAAGGGCTCTACATATTGCCCATTGCCCATATAAAAGAATAAATCTCAGAGAGGGGGGAGTTATGACAGAACAGGTTTAAGAAAGAAATATTGATGCTTGCTAATAATAGTATAAAAAGGTAGCATGTAGATAATTGTAACAGAATAATACAAGATAGTAATGAGGTATAGTACATAGTAATAGTATAGAATACAGTAGTTGTCTTAGTAATAGTAATTGTCATACTATTAGTATAGAGATAGCAATAGAACAGAATATAAGAAGCACTTGCATCATCTTTATATATTTGTTTTTACAAAATAAAACATCTCCCCAAACATTATAGAGAGATAAAAAGAAACCACATGCCCAGGATCCAGGATCTTTTTTGAGTTTGGGTCAATCAAATTGGGCATGGTTTTAAAAAGAACCTGTAATACCCATCAATTGTAAAGTGAAGAAGTTCATTTGATCCTTCCCAACCAGCTAACATTTGTGCCATTCATTTTGTGTCTGTTCTTAGATATAACTCTAAAATACTCTTCCCATCATTTTCTAATTTCAGTTTCATCCCAAACGATTCCATCCACATTATTCTTAATTCCATTCATTCTTTTAGAGCCTCCTTCTTTAGGCTTTTCACCTATTTCCAAACAATGCTTTTATTTGCATTAAAATCACTCTGGATTTTCTCTGCCCCTTTTCAACTTAACTGTTTCTTGTTTCCCTTGACTACGCTATTTACAGCTCTCTTTTACTCTGTGTACATATTTAACAAAAATGTTGCCTTGCCCTGGTTTTTTTTTGTAGAAATCATTTTAATATTTGCATTTTTCCCATGTCTATAATCTCTTTAACATGCCACCCCAGATCTTTTTTCAGATTTTGTGTTCTGCACGGGATTCTACACATTTCTGTGTAACATTTTTTTTTTCAATCTGTTTCAAATGGCCTCCATGTTCTCTTTTTTTTAATCCATTTTCCATTCACCTGTTAGGATATTAATCCCCCTCCCTGCAATACTTTACCCATATAGGATATGTACTTTACCTTCCTAAAACTGTTTCACTTCTATTTTCTTTCACTATTTTCCTCCAAGCCCATATTTTCAATGATCTACTCTTCATATTTCCAAATAACTTGTCTGTCCCATATTCAAAGCCTCTTATTGCCCTTGAATCCTTTCTCAATTTTCTCAGGTTTTCATCATAAACCATAAAATCAATCATGCTTTTAAATTTACATTCATTCCTTTCCCAGGTGTACATATGAATAGACTTACACTTAAACCACCTCTTTGAAACAACCAGACTTTTGCCTAAGCAGTCCCCACTCTCATTCATTCTTGGATCTCTGAATGTACCAATCACTTTTATTGTACTCTCTCGTTCCTGTCAACCATTCATGTCACCTAAAGGAATAATTTTCCATGGATCACATTCATTCAAAACGCTGCACAATTTTCTCTAGACTCATCCTTGATTATTTCATTTTCATCATTTACTTGAGCGTGGCTATTGTCAGATTACTGGAGCAACTATGACCATCCTATAGATTTCTTCTTCCACATACACCTACATGGTCATTCATTTAATGCCCTCAAGAGCACATGATCAGTGTTAACACAATGGCACAACAGACTAGAGAACACAATTCTCTAGCCTGAAATTCGTTAGTTTCGGACTCTTTAGGTTAATTCTTCACAGCAACCCCCATCCCACCACGCAGAAGGCACCTGGTGTATGCTGACACAGCATGAAGGCTAAGAGATAATGAGAGAAATGAGCGAGCTGCTGCCACCCAACCACGCCTGTCTTCTTCCATCTTTTCCGTATCTTAGAATATATATCATACTACAGCTCGAGGCTCAGCATCATTGCCTTGTGTTTCTCTACTGGACTCCTGCCTCATACCATTTCAATCTTCATTAGTTTAAAAAAAAAAAGTGGTTTGGGGGGTTTGTTCAGAAAAGCAGCTGGCAGAAACAAAATTAAGTTTCCTCCCCTATAAACCACTAGCTTCTGAGCCTGTTGTTTATTACCAACCAACAAGCACCAGGACTTTACTGTGCACATTTGTACGTAATGTGCATTTATTACAAGAATTTGCGTGTAACCTGTATTTTGCCCCTTTTGTTCTTATGAAATCTACCTTATTAGCCTTATTGTTTCCAAAGCTAAAAAGGAAGTCCATTCCTTTTACTTCAGTGAAAAACAAAGCACCTGTCACAGCTGCTCATTGTAATTTCTGATTGTGAGTTTTGACTAAAGAAAAGCTGACCACTGGGAAAACCAACAGCTTTTACCTCTGATCCCAGCCCTTCCTATCTTCCAGATATATTCTAGAGGGACATACCAGAACTTTGAGTAAGATATTATTAAGCAGGCTCCAGTTGGCATGAGCTGTTCTCACATAGGTGTAACCACATACCTCCCCACTTCTCAGGGGAAGGGTGATGCAAACATTTCTATTCTTCCTCCACAGAAAATGAATACCTAGGTGATACCCTTCACAGATCCAGACACTGACGCTGGAACCTGGAATGTGGATTAATACAAGACACCTACCTACAGACCAGTTTCTTAGTTAAAAACTTAAATGGTGGTATCAAACAAGGTACTTCCTGGGTGACTTCATGTGAATATAGATAAATGTCTGTGGAGATTCTCAGTCATCCAGGTCATAGTTGTCCCAAAGGTACTTTTTCAAGCAGCAACTGGACTTCCTTGTTTTTCCTTCAGTCTAAATCCTTCCATTGCCCGCCATCCAGTCAGAACTGAAGAAGCTTCTTGGATGAGAAGTAAAACGTCTTCAAAGAAAAACAAGAAAGACCAGTTGCCTCTTGAGAAAGCACCTTTGGGACATGTGAATATAGCACAAAATTGCCCATTTTGAATATTTGCACATGCTGTGACTATTTTGTTGGGGAGTTCAGTTCTTTTTCCTTCATGAGGATATTTCCTTTATGCAATGTGGATGTTTGTTCTAAGAGTCTTGATGGCTCTTTCAATTGTTTTTCTTTTTTCTTTTTTGCAGGGCACAGAGACCAGATCAGGTTGATGTATCTACGATCAGATTACTAAGGAAATCTGTAGGCCAGAAGAAACCCCCCACAGTAACTGCTTTTCCACAATAACATTTTGTTGCCTTTCTGTTGGCAACATTCACATCCAGATTCCTTGTGAAATTAGGTATTAGTGTTTTTCTGAGTGGTTGCCAATGCTTGATTATTAATATTCACTCTTTCTGCCAATATATCTTTTTCATATTGATTCTCCAGCCAATACCTGTGAAAGATCGAGAGAAAGAAGAGGGCAGGCAACTGTGGATGGTGCTGATTTTGCAAGACAATTAATAAACTTTATGTTATTGCATTTGGAAAGTGATCATTGCTAACTATGAGTAATAATGTATAATAATAAAGGTTTTGTTTTACAGTATATCTTCATTACCTTTCTATTCCCAAGACTTTCAGACTAAAAACAGTAGAAAAAAAGATGGTGACTCTGCCAAAAGAAGGAGACAGACCCATTGTTATTGTTAGTTGCGAAGTCGTGTCTGACCCATCCCGACCCCATGGACAATGTTCCTCCAGGCCTTCCTGTCCTCCACCATCCCCCCCCCCCAGTCCATTGAAGCTCACAGTGACCAACCGCTTCAGGTGAAAGCTCCTGGGGCTTATTTAAGGCGTGGAGGTGAAGCCGGCCAGGGTGCTTCCATGCCACCAGGTCCTTCCCACTGTGTGAAGGCCACGGTTGAATCCCCACTTTCTTTGACTCCGTTGGCAGGGAAGCCATGCAGGAAAACTCCCTTGTAAACCTTAGACTGTGTTTGCACAGGACCCGTGACTTCGGATAACCCCTTCGGTGTGTTTGCACAACGCATTGAATTGTAAATTAAGCCAGTGGGTTAGAGTTGTTTAGCTACACAAAAGCTACTGGCGGTTGAGCGTAGCCAAGCACATTTTGGAGAAAGGGGAAAAGAGAAAGTAGAAGTGGTTTTTGGTTGTTGTTTTTAAATGCTTTGTACGATTAAAAAAAAATTCTATTCTGTGGGCTTGTTTTGCTTTCTGAAATATGAAAAATAAACTTTTCATAAATCATTTCTTATTTGTTTGTTTGTTTGATTGATTGATTACCATAACCACTGATCTCAGCAAACAAGTCTTGAGATGCTCCGTTTTAACTTCCACCTAATAATAATAATACCGTAATAACAATAATAATTTAGTAAATTAGGTAAGTTTAAATGCTGCTTGGTGCCCAGAATGGTGGGTGGTTTGCTGTTTGCTTCTGCTTTTTGTTGTTGGATTTGCTTTATTAAGAAGCAAAAAATAACCGGAAAAATCCTTAGAAAACTAAGACTGACATATATAGCTTGTTCTCTGAACACATCTGGTTAGCTATGTTGCACCAACAGAACTTTGATCTTTGGTCCTGGGCTGTCCAGCAACAGCTGGTTGGCCCGGAGTTGCTGCAACAGTGAGGTGGGCAGCACAATAACTTGAATAAGGAAAGAATGGTAGAAAGAAAGAAAGAAAGAAAGAAAGAAAGAAAGAAAGAAA
>JANHFR010005326.1:0-11346 GCA_032468015.1 Mimophis mahfalensis
GGGGCAATAAGCTGACTTTGTAAAATGCCGCTTGTGGGGGGCGAGAGCCCTAATGAGCAGGCATATGCATGGAATGAAGGCTGTTGCTGAGCACACTGTAAGCCGCCCTGAGTCTTCGGAGAAGGGCGGGATATAAATGGGAATAAAATTAAATTTAAAAAATTAAATCTGAAAAGGACAGAGAATTCATATTAAGTTACCTACACTATTCAGCATGACTTAAGTTTCCTACCCTCCTGGGCTAGGACAAGATGAAACTACTGATGTGGGATGAGGTGATAAAAGAGAGATTGTCAGGCTATGTTCCTCTTGGGGTTAGGTGGGGAAAAACCCTGGGTTACACCAAGAGGGCAAATTGTTTATTATCTTGTTTATTATCTTTTTTTTAAAACACAAAACAACAGCATGAACTTTAAATCTGTTCTTCAGATTTGTCTGCTGTTATTTAGAATTCTCTCTCTTTAAAGAACAAGTCTTTATGATTTCCAGTTTTTAGGACAGGGACAGGAGGGAGAAACTGGAGTGGTAAGCTTGACATCTGTAATTCAGTTACAAGGAGTCTTTGATCCAGAAGAGACAAAGCAAAACTAAACAATGATGCAAATCCAAAAACATAAAAAAAAACTCTAAAGAGGATATTCTCTTCACTTTCCATCTGGTATTTTTAAACCATTTTTTCCCCATTTGTTTTGCTAACTTCTACACTGATTGTACATGCTAACACTACTTTTGGTATACCAAAAGGAGAAAGCAACGTTTGCTTGGTACCACTGAAAAAATGCTCTGTGTTATTCCCTTCATTTCTCTTGAGCGTAGAATACTAAAAGTGTTCCAATTCATTTGGCATTTCCTCTAGTTTTCCACCCTATTTCACCAACAGTGAGGTTGCTTGACAGAGATATCCACAGCAGTTTGGTTCATCTCTTTTGTCTTTGAAGATATTTACTTCGTCTCTTTTACATCACTAGCACCCTAAGGCAGTATACCACAATCAAATTCAATAATTAGAAACATAAAAGTCAGATACACAGCGTAACAACCAAAGGAGCACCCACTCAAAAACAATCTCCCTTCCCTACTCAAGAGTATTCATGCACAAGAGTTCTTTTTGTGTGCACAACTCTGAAAATTAATAATACTTTGTTTGGGAAGGATATTCCAAGCTTCAGGGCCACAACAAACCATTATCCTGTCCCAGGTATTCTTCAAAGGATGCATGGTCCACAAGGAACAGCTGAAAACAGGCATTATAGAGAGAAAGCAATCCATTATGCATCATGGAGCAAAGGCCAAGTCTCATATCAACCAACACATTAAAAAGGACTAGGCACCATCAGAATGGACGTCACAAGTTCTCTGTCTATTCAGCTAATAAGATGTCTCATTTCTGAGAACTCTACCAAGACAGGTCCCCACACATCATATTACAGCAATCTAGTCTCAATCAGAAATTATTCTATATAAATAAAAATTTAAAAAAAAAACATGATTGTGGCTATGGAGACACTACAAGTAATATTGTGGTGGAGTTGAAGTTGCTTCCAAAAGATGAGGCAATGATCAAATGGGATACTTTTAAAAGGGGATTGTACAAATTCAGGATGACAAAGCCAACAATGGCAACTTGTAATGATGGGTATATAGTAATTGCAGGGCCAGAGGCTATGTGCTTCAATATAGTACAAAGATTTTACAAAACATTACAAAGATGATTAGGGGACTGGAGGCTAAAACATGTGAAGACTCGTTGCTGGAATTGGGTACGTCTAGTTTGATAAAAAGAAGAACGAGGGGTGAAATGATAGCAGTATTCCAATATCTCAGGGGTTGCCATAGGGAATCAACCTATTCTCCAAAGCACCTGAGGGCAGGACAAGAAGCAATGGATGGAAACTATTCAAGGAGAGAAGCAACCTAGAACTAAGGAGAAATTTCCTGACAGTTAGAACAAGCATATCAGTGGAACAAATTGTCTCTAGAAGTTGTGAATGCTCCAACACTGGAAGTCTCAAAGATGAGATTGGACAACCATTTGTCTGAAATGGTATAAGGCTTTCTGAAATGGTATAAGGTACCTCCAAGGGTATAAGGGACCTCCCTTCCAACTTTTATTCTATTCTAATAGCACAAGCACAACAGAGGACTAGAATTGCTCTCACCTATTGCTTGTGTTCTACCCGCAGACATCTTGATAGTTTTTTTGGAAAATAGACGGCTGGTATGAGAACAAGCAGTGATTTCATTTTGCAAGACTCTTTTTATTTTCTATTTAAGCTAACACTGTTATCTTCTAGGTGTTTTTTGTTCCCAAGGTTTTAAAGATAATCTTTCATTGTTACTGCTATTTTTACTTGCTGTTTAGAGCTTGATTTTAGACTATGATTTAATACTTCTTATTTTAGTATACGGTTAGATAATGTTTATTAATACTGATTGCTCAAAACTATCTCAAAATAAAGCCTTTTTCTTTACACTGGAAAGTTCTCATTTCTTTTATGCCACCCAGTTTTCTTCTTGACAACTTTTGCTCGAAAACTTCCTGCTGAAACTTTGCTTACATCTTGCTGCACCTATGGCAATGCCAGCTACTTAAGTCCAATGCATAGTAACAACATTTGCTCTTTGGCTTATTTTGAATCCATTATATCAGATATGTGCTACTTTCTGAATACATTATTATTTAACATTCCAATGTACAGTATATTCCACCTTTTTTAGCTGTCGGCCTTCTGGAAACTACATATTACATAACAAAGACACAATTGTATAAGTAAATTAAATATGCTGTATTTCCTGTGAGTCCTTCTCTTATACAACGTAGGAGTTTTGTGCTTATAGTTGGTCATCCTTGTTTTATCAAGACACTAATGAAGATACAATACAAATTCCCAGATTGCTCTGAAGCAATTTGCCTTCAAACAACCTTCCAAAGCATTTAATACATTATTGTCAATAGTTACTGAGATGTGATTCTTCAGCAGAGATTCGATTTGCCTGCTTTGAATAAAGTATAATTTGCTGGTAACTGACTTACACATTTTATAGAATTATTGAAAGGCTCAATGGAGATTATCTAGTCCAACTTCTGACCAAAATTCATTATTGTAAATTGTTATTAAGAATTACCTGAGAATATCTCCATTTGTGGCATCTGATACTTGCTGGTTCAGGCAGCTGAGGCATTATGGCTTTCAATTCATTTATAATCAACTGCTGGACCTTTTCTTTATCCCATTCCAAATATTTAGTTCCAAAAGACACAGTGGTATGAACAACAACCGATGGAGCAATATCAGGTGATTCTGTAAGAGACAAAGCAGAAAGATGTCTACAAATGGCACCAACGACATTCCCTTTATGGATCTCTTATGTTCAAAATTAAAGATTTAATCAAAGCAATCTGTCCATCTAGGAAACGATAATCAGAAAAACAATGCTGCTAATGCTCATGAGATTTGGTTAGACTTACAGGTCCTAAATTTCATTTAATGATGATTCTAAGTTACAACAGCCTTAGGGGAAAAAAAGTGACTTCTGATCTGCCCTTGAAATTATGATTTTTACACCACCTGTGAGCATGTGATCAGAATTCAGGCTATTGGCAACCTGCACACATTTATGATAATTGCAGCATCTAGTAGTCACATGATCATAAATAATGACCTTCTCAGCTGGCTTTCAACAAAGTCAATCGGGGAAGACAGTTTTATTAAATGACAGCGTGATTTATTTAATAACTATGTGATTTGCTTAACAATTTGGTTGTTTAGTGATCAAAATTCTGGTCCCAACTGTAGGAGCTACCATATATGTTCTTCTATTATACAGGATACTAAGTTGCTTAAACTCCAATGCAGTAAAAAAAAAATCAAAATAATAAGTGACAAAATTGTAATATATTTTGGGTTGCTTTGAGTCATAGAACCACAAGGTGGAGAAAGTCAAACCCAACCACCCACCCCTTCAAAATGACTAAAAACAGAGGAAGAACCACCACTGTACAGGTAGTCCTCAACTTACAACCATTCATTTAGTGACTGTTTGAGTTGCAATGACACTGAGAAAAGTGACATGACTGGTTTTCACACTTAAGACCTGTGGTGGTGCAGTGATTAGAATGCAATACTACAGGCTACTTCTGCTGATTGCCAGCTGCTTGTAATTTGGCAGTTTGAGTCTCACCAGTTCAAAGTTGACTCAGCCTTTCATTCTTCTGAGGTTGGTAAAATGAGGACTCAGGATGTTGAAGGAAATATGCTGACTCTGTAAACCAGAGAGGGCTGTAAAGTGCTGTGAAGCGGTATAAAAGTCTTATTGCTATTGTGACCACTGCAGCATCCCGTGGCCATGTGATCAGAATTCAGGCACTCAATCACAAGACCCCAGGTCAGTGCACTGTCCTGGGGTCATGTGATTACCATTTGTAACCATCCCGGCTGACAAGCAAAGTCTATGGGAGAAGCCAGATTTGCTTAATAATTGCATGATTCACTTAGCAAGTGCAGTGATTAGCAACCGTGGCAAAAAAGGTTGCAAAATGGGGCAAAATTCACTTAACAATAGCACTTACTTATATACCGCTTCACAGTATTTACAGCACTCTCTAAGCGGTTTAGATAGTCAGCATATTGATCCCAACAGTCTGGGTCCTCATTTTATTGACCTTGGAAGGATGGAAGGCTGAGTCAACCTTAAGTTGTTCAGAATTGAACTCCTGACAATGAGCAGTGAGTTAGCTTGCAGTACTGCATTCTAAACTCTGCGCCACCATGGATCTTAACAACTGCCTTGCTTAGCAACAGAAACCTTGAGCTCAATTGGTCGTAAGTTGAGCACTACTTGTATCTCTTCTCCCAGTCTCAGTGGCAGTCCAGGAGGATAGTATGAAAGATGGTATTGAAGGCAGCTGAGGGCCATGCTCATCTTATTCTGTTCCTATCACAGATTATTCACAGTGTGAACTTTATTAGTGTGTCTCTCCTGACCTGCATATGGCCTGACTGTAGATTTAACTGTTTAATCTTTTATTTATTTATTTATTTATTTATTTATTTATTTACTTACTTACTTACTTACTTACTTACTTACTTACTTACTTACTTACTTACGTAGTTTTTATTAAAAAAAGTCTGTAAATTAAATTACAAACTGTGGAACATTCTGTGAGCTGTGGTGGTACAGTGGTTAGAGTGCAGTACTGCAAGCTACTTCTGCTGACTGCCAGCTGCCTGCAATTTGGCATATTAAATCTCAGGTTCAAGGTTGACTCAGCTTTCCATCCTTCCGAGGTGGGTAAAATGAGGATCCCGATTGTTGGGGGTAATAGGCTGACTCTGTAAACCGCTTAGGGAGGGATGTGAAAGCACTGTGAAGTGGTATATAAGTGCTATTGCTATTCCCCCAAGAGCCAATGGGTCCATTGCAAAACAAATGTAATTTATTTTCTTTCTTGAGAACATTGAATTCTTCACCTGGTTTAATCAAAATTTCAGAATACCTAGAATTACCCATAAATAAATCATTAACTTACACAAAGTCACTAGACAGTGGTTGATGATTTGGTAAAGTGTACATTCGGCAAGCAAAAGAAGGAAGGGAGGACAGAGAATGAGGTAGCTGGATGGAGTCACTGAAGCAGTCAGTGCGAACTTAAATGGACTCCGGGGATGGTAGAGGACGGGAACGTCTAGATGAACGTTGTCCAGGGAGTCATGATGGGTCAGACACTACTTCGCAACTAACAACAACTTTTGTACTCAAGCAACAGTGTGGCACGATTAGCTACATCTGCAAAAACCCCTTCTTTAATGTAGCTACAAGAAGTATAGGAACTTTGTCTCCTCTGCAGCTGGTTAACCTAGTTTGTCCTCCCCAAGAAAGGTCTGACCAAACGAATTATTCTAAACATTTCAAAGCCTTTGGTGGTCTTGCAGGACATAAGCTATTTCAAGGGACCTGAATGACACAGTAAAGAACCATCAAACCTCACAGGAAAGAATTTTCTTAATTTTGTAACTCCACCTGGCTCCTGATCAAACTAGACCAAAAGAGCAGCATTATGTATTGCTCAGATAATCTGTCTCCCCCAAAGTTGGTCCCAACCCCTTTTTTGTTACCTCTGATCCCTTTCTGATGGTGCCATTGTACAATTGAATATTATGATGAGGTAAAAACCCCCACCTAAATGCATTGGTACCTTTAAATCAGTCTTGAGTATGACACCTTCCAATCTAATCTACCCTGCGCAAATAAAATGTTGGCATTTGGACAACTATGTGATTTTGTTGTGAGTCCTCTACTCTGCCTTCCCTGCCCTGCAAATGCTAAATGTTGGAATACAGATAGCACATATGTCTCCACACGTATGCTTTTATACTGCAGAAACATACAGCCGTACAGGTAGTTCTTGGCTTACAATGGTTTGTTTAGTGACCATTCAAAGTTACAATGGCACTGAAAAATGACTTATGGCCATTTTTACGACTGTTGCAGTATCCCCATGGTCATGTGATCAAAACTCAAATGCTTGGCAAGTGACTTATGTTTATGACAGCTGCAATGTTCCACGGCCACGTGATCACCTTTTTCTGACAAGCGAAGTCAATGGGAAACAAGATTCACTTAGCAACTGTGGCAAGGAAGGTCATAAACTGGGACAAAACATACTTAACAAATTATCTCTCAGCAACAGAAATGTTGGGCTCAATTCTGGTCTTGACTAAAGGACTATCTACACTGTTCTTTAGTCTACTAACTAATAATTTAGCAAGCTGAAGTGAAGCACTATTGGGCTGAGAAGTAATTATATTACCTTTAAACTACCTAAAATAGTAGCTGGAAACTTCTTTAGTTGTGGTTACAGCCCATGAACTAGAATGAGAGGACATCAATTCTTATCTTTCTACTAAGCCTAAGGAAATATATTTGCTTAAGTCCAGACACTCTTTTTTTAAATGTCTGCTGCAGGTTATATTGCAGCCTAGTTTTCTTCAGGTCACCCAAAGCACCCCTGAACTTAACTTCATGTGTTGTGCCTGGAATTTACGCTCCAATATAGATTTTTCTGTGTCCCCCAAAGAGATATTATGAGGGTTGAGTTGCCCAAGAGCACTCAACCAGGGTGAAGAGGGGACTTTTTTCAGTAAAATAAATAAGGGATGCTGTGCTCACTCAGCAAAAAGGAACTGCAATTAAAAAACTGTGGGTTTTTGGAGGGGTGGGGGGAGAACGGCAGCGGAGAACTTTCCATGACTTCGGCTGAAATCTGAACTGTTTCAACTTTATCAGTTATTGGAGCAAGTTTGTTCTTAAAATTATGGGTTGGAACTAACATTCAAAACACATTGAGGAAGATCAGCTTTTAAAATACAACCGCTAAAACTATTTTTCTTAGACAAATAACACAGCTGAACTCTGAGAACAGTAATGTGGAGAAACATGGAAATGGGCCAAAATTAAAAGTGATATAACAGAATTACAGTACATCGTCTTGTGCTTTATATATTTGGTATTTTTTCTACGCTTAGCTTAACATGGGTCTCATCAGTTTGAGGGCATATAGCACATTCATGAGGAGGAAATGTCAAACATGCTTGTCTTTCTTATTTTGGCATCCAATTGTAAATGGGCTCAAAGATTTGGCATAGTCACAGTATGGTAGTGTATATCCGAAAGAGATGATAGGAATGAAGCAAACAAACTTACTATTCAAGAGCCAGAGAGGGTTATTTCTGAGACATTAAGCGCTCACGATGCTTAAGAATCATTGCTTCTCTAGATTAGAAGGATGACCAGTTCCAAATGGAAAAGTAGCTAATAGAAAAAGTCCACCCAATTCAGAAAAATAGATACAGCAACTGTGCATAAGAGAGAGCAACAATAAAAAGGACTTCCACTTTATTATAGAGAAATTTCTGTTGTCAAGGGTCCTTTGCTTATTTATTACCAGCAAAGGGATTAAAAAAATAAAAACCATAAATGATTAATCTTTTATCTAAAATTCCTTCAACCTCATTTGCAAAGTTTGGCTTAGACAGCAGCAGCTAATGAGTCCCCTGAAATCAGATGTTATTTGCAGGAAAAAGGTATAGAAAAGAGCTTTTATTTGTAGATGATTGGTACAAAGCACCACATGTATGGGGAAATTACACCCAAAGTCAAAGAAGTTAAAGTGTTGGAACATATTGCTCTAGAAATTCTAGACCTAATCCTGCCAAGATTCATGTTTTAGGTTGGCAAATATTCAGTTTAGCAGCCAGTGTCATGATAAAGCTGAGAGAATCGGGAGTGTCATGATGGATCATGATAGCGTTAAAAGTGATTTAAAGAGACAAGAACAAGTGCTGTGAAAGGTCCCTTACCTGCTTGAAAGTGGCTTTTCTACATTGAAACCAAAGTGCTACACAGGCCCTTATTTATTTGTTTGTTTGTTTGTTTATTAAATTTGTATACCGCCCTTCTCCCAAGGGACTCGGGGCAGTTTACAGGGTAATTAAAATCAAATAAGTTACAAAAATTATAAATGTATTAACTTAAATTAGAAACCCCAGCAAGTAAAGCATATGAATTCAAATGATCAGAACCCCTAAATCCAGGCCGGCTAGTTCAAAAAGCCATGTCTTTAGGCCTTTCCTGAAAGAGCAGAGGTCGGGAGCCACATGGAGATCCACAGGTAGTTGGTTCCAGAGGGTGGGCGCCCCAACTGAGAATGCTCTCCCTTGGTGAGCCGCCAGTCAACACTCTCTAATTGGTGGCACTTGAAGGAGGCCTTCCCTATGGGAGCGGACTGGGTGGTGGGAAGATGATGCCAGCAGCAGGTGTTCCCGCAGATATCCCAGGTCCAGGCCATTCAGGGCTTTAGAGGTTAACACCAGCACCTTGAATCTCACTCGGAGGGCAACCGGAAGCCAATGCAGCTTGCAGAGAAGAGGTGTTACATGGGAATATCGGGAACCCCCAATACAACTCGCGCGGCCGCATTCTGCACCAGTTGAAGCCTCTGAATGGTCCCCAAGGGCAGCCCCATGTAGAGTGTGTTGCAATAGTCAAGCCGGGAGGTCACAAGCGCATGAGTGACTGTGAGTAGTGCATCTTGGTCCAGATAGGGATGCAACTGGCGCACCAGGTGGACCTGGGCAAAGGCCCCTCTGGTCACGGCTCCCACATGATCTTCTAGGGTGAGCCGCGCGTCCAGGAGGACCCCCAAATTGCGTGGCTTGTCCACAAGGGGTAAAGCGCCCTATAGATAAAGATGGAAACAACTGGATATTACGGGATGCTGGTATGTACAGCCACTCAGTCTTGGTGGGATTCAGTCGGAGTCTGTTTCTCCCCATCCAGATCCAAACCGTCTCCAGGCACTGGGACATCACTTCGAGGGCATCACTGGGTTGGTTCGGAGTGGATATAAAAAGTTGGGTATCATCAGCATACTGATGATACCCCACTCCAAAACCACGAATGATCTCACCCAGCGGCTTCATATAGATGTTGAAGAGGAGAGGCAAGAGGACCGACCCCTGAGGCACCCCACAAGTGAGGGGTCTCAGGGCCGACCTCTGCTCCCTCACCAACACCCATTGCGAACTGTTCGTGACATAGGAGGAGAACCATCGCAGAATGGTGCCTCCCACTCCCATCCCCCTAAGCAGTTGCAACATGATACCATCCTGAAATGATATAAAGAAGGCAGTACTATGTAGAAATACAACAGCTTTTTGACCTTCAGCCAAACTAGCTATCGTAGGTCTTCCTAAACAAGGATAAAGGTATTTATAAAAGCTTTAAAAGAGGTTTTCATACTGACTGGCTGTTACCTTACCTCAATTCCTTCCTCAGGTGTAGTAATAATAGTATTGCTTCAGGATATCTACATAATCAAGCCATGGTGGCTTCTGTTGGCTGTTACACACCCAGCCAGATATCACATAGATTTTGCCCATAAGTTTTCTCCTGCCACTTTTTTTTAAAGGAATAAATAAATAAAAATGTCCTCCCCCCCCAAAAAACCCCACAAACCAATTAAACACCTGGGCTTAGATGCTTTTAAAAGTTGAGCAACTTGCAATCAGTACTACCCTTTGTGAGCCACTAAATACAGTTTCTGATTTCAAGGAATTTGAGAGTAATTTTTCTGGAAGTCAATTCCGAGGATTCCTGGCTAAGCTTACAAAACTAATTTCAGTACATTAAAATTGTCTGAACAGATTGTAAGTCGTTAAAAAAAAGAAAGAAATATTTTATTTGCTGTTGTTTCTTTGTTTTGCTTAATTGTTTCTCTCAATATTGTGTACCACATGATTTAGGCCCCACAGGCCCTTTGGATAAGGTGGAGATGATGAAAGTAAAAACAATGCAGACACTGTTTTTAAATGAAAGCTTTGTTTTAGAAAGCGAGTGACAGAGATATTAATGGCTCCTGCAATTATAAATGTGGAATTTATAATTGATGTAGCAAAAACAAAGGAAAGAAGTACACAGTCATTGCTTCTGCAAGACTCATCAAAAATGGTAAATAATAAAGTACAGAAGTAAGCTTAGTTATTCCAACATGAAATAATAGTTTTTATAACCTTATTGTGCAATTTTTTTCTTCTTGGACTCCCACACTTGCAAACTTAACAGAATAAACCATTCTTCTTATCCTATTACTATAATCTTTTTACTTAATTTTATTTGGATTTAGAGAGTTATATGAACTGCTGTTAATACACTTATAGTAATTTCAATGCTCTCCCTGAAAAATAATCTTTAACATAATCAATGCAACTAATAAGCAGACTTCTGTAATGATAAACAACTGTTTGTTCTAGATTTTGTTTCTGTTATGATGGAAATCTAGTATTATCTAATTCTTGGATCAGATACATTAAAAAGCACAGATGTGGGCTTTTACTGATTTACATCACAAATATTTATCACAATGATTACATTCTTATTTCAAGGACATAAAATCACACATAGATCATTTTATGAAAAAAATTAAGTATGTACATCATGTTATCTGAGGTATCTAAATCCAAATCTATCTCTATATTAATCTTGGGCTTTGCTAGAAAATGCTCTTTTCCACTTTAATCTCGTAGAAATTTTAAAGTGCATTTCTATTTAATGCTCTATCTGTTAAAAAAAAAAAGAATCCAGAGGATGTTTCATTTACAGAATTTTAAAGGGTTATAGATGAAGTTTTCCTCTGTTTATCATAATCTTATATCATCTATCTTTTTAGTCTTTTTTCAAACCAGGAAAATAAATCTGTTAATGAAGGAAAACTGGATAACAGTCCAGTGTTTTTGGACTGTATGACTTGGGGTTTTGTGTGTATACTTTCCATCTGTCGATCCATCC
>JANHFR010005326.1:41798-53023 GCA_032468015.1 Mimophis mahfalensis
TTCCCACCAAAGGTGGTCCCTATTTTTCAACTTGCATTTTTACATGCTTTCAAACTGCTAGGTTGGCAGAAGCTGGGACAAGTAACGGGAGCTCACTTGGTTATGCAGCACTTGGGATTCGAACTGCTGAACTGCCGACCTTTCTGATCGACAAGCTCAGCGTCTTAGCCACTGCATTCCCTCTTACTATATACAGAAGGAATATAATGGGATTGTGTCCCAAACCCACCTATACAGAATACAAAGGAAGACTAAAGGCTGCATCTTAATTTCAGAAGTTAGTAGTACATCCAAAATATAATGCTGTATCATGCAGCTCTCACTACTGTGCTTTTGCATACATGGCTTGATGAAATTTCTGGACAGCCTGCAAGAATGAACCCATGGAAAGCAGAGGCCAACTTTCTGCAAACAGTAATTTTCCTGTTTGCTTGGAATAAGCTACTTTGGAAACATTTTCTATTAATGAAAGAAGAAACAGTATGTTTAGAAAAAACCTTTAGTGTATGGTGACAAGCTAAACCACAAAAGCTGTTGTGAGTCCCCAATATCTACATTATAAAGTCCTGAAGGGGTTTTTTTTTTTTGGCGTAACTTAGTGTCCTTGGTCTTGCTTCCTCTCCATCAGCCCTACATTAAGTATGGATAACCAGCCAACCTATCTGTGTTGCATATGATGGGATCAATAAAAAAATTTCAGATGCAGAGATGGGAGAAAACTTTTGTTCCTCTGAGGAAGCTGTCATGCTTCATGAGATGTTGTCCCTGACATTCCAATCAAGAAACATCATCAAACAGAAGACTAGACTCATTCAGGAGAATATAGAATTGTAAACCTTTGCAGTCTAAAAATAAACCAGACTTGAAAATGAATTGTGACCAGAACTATATTAATGTCTCTGATTTAATCCAAATTTCTGTTTGCCTGTGGCCTAGTGTGCTTGAAAAGCACACCCGTTACAAGATGTAAACTATTAAGTGTTGTGCCAACACTGCCAATACTGGTGTATTCAATGTCCCATGTTAGGAAACCATGACATTGTGATATATCACAGCATCCCCACTGTGACAATAACATTTATTAAATTTTAATATTTACATGGTCGAGGTACAGCAATCCCAAGTTTTTTTTGAAGTCCTTATTGAGTCACCTTTTTCTGTAGCTATAAGGTATTCAACTCTTCTTTCAAGGATTTAAATTTTATCAAAACCTCTGGACAGTATGCAGGTGTTTGACTTCATGTAAAATAATAATGGATTACGTATTTTTTTTAATGAATATTTAATAGGCCATTATAAAAATGGATACTGAAGCTCAGAAGACAACAACCATAAGTTGGAAGGGGTTGTTCCAAACCTTCTAAACTTCTAAGGCAACATCGGGTGCTAGTTCTTTATTTGCAAAGTTTCTACTGTTCTTCTGAACCACAATACACTTTCTAAATCTTACTGGCTTACTGAAAGTTAGCTGAATAATTTTACTTTCAGTTTCATAATTCTTTAGTATAGATTCATGTTCTCACTCTACAAAAAACTTCAGATGGCCACAGCTTCCATTCCAACCTGAACTATTAAACACTGATTTAATAAATTACTGAGATTTGCATATTTCAGGCAAAACAAAACAAAACAAACCCCACCTCAGTACAACCACTTAGACAATAAATATATTTTGGTGAGAACACCAGCCTAACATTGACTTAATTGTAGAAGTGCATCAAAATAAGCATAACAAAGAAGAAAATAGATGTATTTTCCAGCTATCCATCAGTTATCTTGGAGCTGGTTTTAGGTAATTGCTGATGTATATCATCTAGGTATTACATTTGAATTCAGCCACTGGAAGGAGGAGAGAAAGAAATTAAAATAGCTTTTCAACTGGGGAAATTTCCCTGACTGTACTGTTTATAATTAGTAGAGAATCAGGTCACTCATGGACTTGTTTTGGGAAAGATAAGGAGAATCAGATAAATCCATTTTTTCTTCTGTTTTTTTTTAAACTGTTTCCTTGTGCAATAGAAAAAGACATATAGCTGTTCAAAGGATCCACAGCTGTGTTCTCTCATTCCTCAGAGTCAGCAAACTCTCATGGAAAAGTTACAGAGAGGAGCGTTTGACCAGCATTGCAAACAGAAATCAGTCATGTATCACCAATGGCATCAATAATGGACCGCTCTCTCCATCTTAACCCTTATACATTCTCTTCCCTGTGCATGCGGAATTACGGTATGCTGCAGTCTTCAAGAGATGGAGAGGGGAAAAAACCCAGGAGAAAGAATGGGCAAGTACAATCTATAAATGTCATGCAAAATGCAAATGAACCAAGCATGTCTATCACCAAAAAAATGTTGCATATGAAATCCCTCCCAATTCTTCCAAAGGTCATTTTCTTTACTGCTAAAATTCACACGCACACACGTAAATAAATGAAATGATGGGCTGATCTTTCTGCAAGGTTCTTGCAGTAAGACTTCATGACCTTCAAATAGGAATTGTTACACAAGTGCCCAAAATGCTTTTAATGTGTCTCATTAGGATACCCATGTGCTACATATGCATTCAACTCTTTTTTGCTGTTGTTTTTGGCATCCAGACTCCATATAAAGGGGAATATCTGTAGCTCAGGGTTGAAATGAGGAGTCCTTGATGCCCTCTGCAGTGTACCATCTGCACTGATAATGTTACCTAGTTTTGGTAACGAATTGTCTGCAAAAAAACCAAAACACAACCAAACTCAAGAGAGCACCAAGGGCCCCTCGATATACATTACATTTATGTGCATAAATCTAAATTTTACACCCGACATGTCGACTGACAATCTTTCAATCACATCCCTCTGTTTCAGAGCATAAAACACAACAGGTTTTGTGGTACTGAACAAAGACAAACTGTGAATTTCCCTTCCTCTAACTTTTCAAGGGTTTTTTCCCCCTAAAATTTGAAAAAAAAAAAATGTGTCAGGCTGAGAAAGTCTGCCTGAAGCAATATGTTACAGCCGAGCAATAAAACTCTTAAAACATGGCTTATAATGGAAATCCTGTTACAGACTTAATTAAAGTAGGCGCCACAAGAGCACAACCACTTAGACAACAAATGGATTTTGCTGAGAATACCGGGCATCTACTGACCCATCTGCCAGAAATGCTTCCCTTTTTACTGAATTCAACTGAACTCTTGTTCAGTTCTACCAAACTAGATCTCTTTATTATCTTGAATGGGAAACATTTGACACCTACAAGGAAGCCATGAGCAGTACTACCTTTTAAGTGTTTTAAGGGTAAAAACTAAATGTAAGTGCAAATTAAAAAATAATAATCAATTCCATCAAAATGCAGATGCTCTCCACTACACTGCCAAGTTTATTCATTTGGATTTCTGAGCAGGAACGTCCATTTCTAACACACACTGCAATTCCCTGTAACTTTCAATGGAAACTTCGGTTTCCACTTGCTTTATGGGAATCATGGGAATCATCCCCACCAGTTCTGTTATACCTCTTAAATCATATTTGTTCTTCAGAACATAGAGCTCAACCTCATCTTGTTTTATTTCTCCTATGATGACTATCAGTGTATAGACAATAAAGACCACAAAGTTAATTCTTTCTGATTTGTCCCTTGATGGTCGAAGAAGCCTTATTTCAGTAACTCCCTCACTTTTTACAACACACAGCACACCTATTTATCTGAGTTTCTTACTTTCAGGTCTTCACTCTTCTTTCCTCAAAGGATTCAGGATAAAGCCCTCCTTATCAATCTTAGCCTACTTAGGGCAAACACATTTTTTTTACCAATTCTTATGAGGAACAGCCATTTGTGCCAGCAGCTCCTCATTTGATACCTCAGACTATAGTCCTAGAAACCATCAATGCTACGTTACTATAGCCAGTAACTAACTTGCGATGTTTTTCCTTTTCTGCTTTTCTTCCATCAACTAGATAGACAAGATAAGAATGCATGAGCATTCTTGGGTTTGACATATCCTTCTAAATGTGCAATGTCTGTAGTGACTGTAGGTATCATTTGCCCCTATATATGTACAGGTATGGCTGTAGGTATCATTTGCCCCTATATATATGTATCAGGACAAAGAGATAACTGCTAATGCACTCGTTATTGGAAATTGTTCTGTTGCATCCTTATTCAGAGACCACACTTCATAAGCTACCACAGCAATTTCCATACACGTGGTTTATGTTTTGGCTAAATCCAGATTCCTTAGGGTGGTAGAAGCCAGACTGAGTCGGCGCAAATCTTTCCTTTCTTCTCTTCTTTCGTTTTGCTTCTTGCCGTGGTAAGAAGCACCATTTGTATGCTAGCCCAATATAGTCAGATGTTTATATTTATTTTCCTTATTAAAGTTTTTCCTAGCTAATATACTTGCGTTTATTTTCTGTGGCAATGTTTCTCAAAAGATCTACATCTCTGAATAATGGCTTCTGTCAGGGACAGAACGGCAACCAAAGTAGGTTGTTGACAAAAATAATAAATAAAGGCAATAATAAATACTGTTAAAAGACTGGGGTGAGGGGAACATAAAGCATACAGGGAGAGTCTTTTCTAATTCAATAGCCACCTCTACAATGGTGCATTCCTGTTTGGGTCCCAGGCCACATGGCAAAGCCAGGGCTTCAGGTCCTTGTGGAAGGTCAAAAGGGTGGGTAGAGATCTCATCTCAGAGGGTACTATGGACCAGCATAACTTAGCTCATTTGTTTTTGTTCTGGCAATAAAATGAAGGGAGATTTCTATATAAGCTGCCTAGAGCACCTGAAGATGGGATACAAAGCTAACGCACACATTTTTATGAGCCCTGAATTCATCTAAGAAAGGTATTATTTTTGAATATGGCAATTATTCTTATGGTACTACAAATGTTTTGCTCCCACTTTACTCTAGTGGTATGAAAAAAATAATTCTAGCTTAAGATTAGTTCTTTCCTATATGGAATTTTGTATGTGTATGTGAAAAAAATAAAAAAATAACCTTTTCCTCCCATGAGGAACAAAGTGTTTTGAGAATGGTAGAAAAAAGTTACAGAAATATAATGCCTTGACTTGAAGGTGAAAATTAAAGCATACAGATGAAATGACAAGGTTAAGATAAGGCATCCTTCAGAATTCTCCAGCAAGGAAAGCAGTTGTTGAGGTTTATGGGAAGTAAAACCCAGATATCAGAAGAATATGGAGGATGGAGATCCATGACCAGTTATAATACAATACAAAAGTCAATTCAGAAATAAAAGAGTTACAATCATTTTGATGCAAACATAGTTACTAACAATAAAAGTAATTGAATGAAACTATTAGTACAACATTGAATTGTTTTCAGCAAATTGTCCTGTGGTGAGTTAGCCATGGCAAGTTGGCCATGGCAAGTTGTCCCAGATCCACTGGCATAGGCCATCATCTTATGAAACAACTTAGCTCAAAAGCCAATATAGTATCCAATAGTTTTTGCTGTATGCCACCCAGAATCGCTTGTTTTTTGACAGGAGCGACTATATAAATTTGATAAATAAATAAATAAATACATAAGTTAGAAAACCTGCTTTGAAATATGATATATCTGGTATATAAAATAGTCTTACACCTCATTTTCTGTATATTTTAATATCAAAATATTTAATAATTACATACATTAGATGAAAAAGGTAAAAAAAATGACTTTCTTGTTATTAAATAATTTATGCTAAAGTACTATATGATTAAGCCTTCAACTGACTTTAACAGATGTATTGAAATATTTAAAAGACCCTTTTGACCTACTTCGAAACCCACTTTCACCCTTCCCATGACACTCCAAATTATACCATGACCATTTATTTAAATGTTGCTCTTTCTTGTAACAATGACACTTCGTTAGAATTTAAATGAATTATATTAATATTACTAGCAATCGCTTTCTAGTAGTGTATTGGAATAATGTTCAGCATTAATGCTATCAGAAAAAAAATCCATGCAACAAAGACCTTGTACATTCATATTTCTTTGCTATAATTTATACACAGATCAGTCTGCTGTACCAGGAAACATCTTCCTTATATTCGTTTTATGAAATAAAAGATAAGATCTTATTATGCTGTTTTGAAGCCTTCTTCCCATTGAAAAACCTTCACGGAAAATATTATATAAAGGTTTTGAACTAATACATTAATTGCACTAAATGAAATTGCTAAGATTCTTTTCTAAAAGAAGCAAAGGAACATATGATGCAACAATTTAAGAATGGCATTTTTCCCCTTCAAAGAACAGAGGGAAGTTGTGTCAGAAACATTTAGTTCAGGATGAAATACTAGATGATTTTTTTATTTCAAAAGAATACCTAGGACACCTTAACTGAGAATAATCATTCATAACCATGCAGATTTGTAGAGATTAAGTTATCTACAGCTATCTAAAGAAGAGTCATGTTGTTCATATTTACTCAGCACTCCCCCAGGTCATACTTCTTCAATTTCTCCATCCACCTATTTGTTCCCCTGCTACCACCGTGGCCTGGTTATCTATCTACCTGTATAGGTATTGTTTATGTTTGTACTATCTAAATTTATTAGCTTTTTAAGAATTCCCAACAGTGGTTATGGAGAATAATTCTGAATTTAAGAACTTAAAAAACTAGCCCTTTCCCTCCCAGCTTGAATTCTCAAGTAACTGTAGCATTTCAGAACTTGTTCATGTGAATGGTTATTTCAGGGTTAACAAGACAGGGTTACACTACCCAGTGCAAAAATTATATAACCAAGAAAGGAAAATATAGACTAGATTTACAGTTGAAAGAAAAATTGAAAAGTTGAAACAACAAAAGACACAATTATGATTCATATAGTGGGTCATGAATGCAAGGTAGAAAGCTCCATGATTTTCACCTTGCAGGCAATCTTAATTGCTACAGAAATACTGAATTTTTAGAACGAAATGAAAAATAATAATCCCTCAATGCTTTCTACTGGAAACTGTACAAGCAATAAAATGGATGTTTAGTTTGTGATTAATTGATAGTGTCACTAAAGGTTAAAAAAAGTACAAATAGTTATATAAGGATATTAGAAATAAACATAGTTATCCTTGCATAATATTTGCATTAGATAATTAAACATACAACTGTATGTTTACGGCTGTAACAACATAGCATACTTTCCATTTTATTTTTCAGATACACACGATATATAGGTATGCATCTGCATTTTTTTTCTTTTTCTGTCATTATTTTTAAAGCAATAAAAAGGATTTTAAATTCTATGAACTAGTTCAGAAATAACTTTAAATGTTCCCACATTTTTTACATAATAGGCAAAACCTCTGTTCATTAAATATCCGTCAGGCGATTTTAAATCTACAAAAGAAGACTGTTTGGATAGAAAGACATTCTTTTAATCTAGTGAAGTCTGGACCTTCTGTGTTTATGAGTGGGAGATCTTTTTATAATGAACATGAAAGAACAATGCTTACATAAGAAGTCAATCCAGAATCAAATAAATTATAAATGAGGAAGATCAGACAGATAATGCTATAAAACTTAACACTTTTTTAAGTTCAAAGGTTTAATTTATTTTTAAGAGGTCTAATTTTCCCTTAAGAGGCTGTAACAAACATAATTAATATTCCAGAAAAGCAGTTGAGGGAAGAAAACCAACAACAAATGCCTTCTTTTAATGTATTTGGACAATAAGACCCACACAGTATTCTGTAAATGCAATCCTCTCCCTCTGTGCTGGTATTCCCACAAATTAAAAAGAATTTATTGTTACTGTAGTTCCCCCTTTTCCCAAGACAAAATGGCTAAAGCATGCCGAAAGTTAAAATTAGAACTCAAAAATAAAACAGTGGCTAAATCAAAGCTAAAGTAAGGCTTTAGTTGGGATTTTGTTAACAATAAGCAAAAGAAAGAAAGAAGTTGTCGAGCAAGGGCAGAACAAAATGCTTTTTTTATCTTTGTCCTCCAGATGTCTGGAAAATTTCTCACAAAGACTCCTTAGATGGTCTTCCAGCCTCTCTCCTTATCCAGAAGAGTACAAGTCACTTTGAAAGGGCACTGGATCTCATCTGTGATGCAATGAGTGGACAAATTGCAATGTTTTGCTGCCCTTATTACCATGGCATAAGCTCAAATATGGGGTAGTCAGATTGGTCCTCATTTTATGCCAAGGCCTTTTAGTCATCTCTTGGTTTGCTTCATTTCCTGGAGTGCCTAAGGAAAGCAAGGAGTTGCCTTAGGTTGGCAGGCTGAGAGACACCATTCAAGTACAATTTTGCCCACTACTATCTCCCCATTCCAGCAGTTAGTCCTTGACAGAACTGCCTATTACCAGCTTGGGAAAATTCTCAAGCACTTCTGGAAACCAGATACTGCCTTTAAGCACGTGGGTTGGATTGACTAAAAAGATCCCCTTCTCTGAAAGGTCTCTAGAGTGATCTGACTATGACAAGGGACAAGGAGCTGCTTCCACACTATATGCCAAGGCAGGTAGGCAGGCTGAAGTCCCCGAGAACAATCAGCATTAGAAATTCTACCAATCCTTAGAGACCAATTTTAACTAAAAGACCTCACTTCTACTCACCCTCAAGACAGTGCCCTGGATGTCAGTAGAACCTCCTAGATGACATCTGCAAATTATAGGCTGCTACAACATTTAGCGGGGATGCGGTGGCTCAGTGGCTAAGGCTCTGAGTTTGTTGATCAGAAGGGTTGGCAATTCAGCGGTTGGAATCCCGAGCACTGCGTAATGGAGTGAGCTCCTGTTACTTGTCCCAGCTTCTGCCAACCTAGAGGTTGGAAAGCATGTAAAAATAGGGACCACCTTTAGTGGCAAGGTAATAGTGTTCCATGTACTTTTGGCATTTAGTCATGCTGGCCACACGACCATGGAGACGTCTTTGGACAGCGCCGGCTCTTCAGATTTGAAATGGAGATCAGCACTGTCCCCTAGAGTCAGGAACAACTAGCACGTATGTGCGAGGGGAACCTTTACCTTTACAACATATTCAGCAACCTTCAGATTCCAAGATTATATACTGATAAAGATGTGAATAGAAGGATATATATCTCTGATTTACAAGCTATAACAGCTGAAACTGCTGGAAAAGATAATTCAGCAACACTTGGAGGACCAATTATTTTGCTTTCTTGCAGTATTCTGAGCTGCATGGACTAGAATAGGTCATATAGAAATGGATGGAGAAGCCTATGAAATAATGATAATCTCTAATAATAGTATCTCCATGGATAACAAAAATAGAGCTGGATACAAAATTAAAAGCAGAGCTGAAAACAATGGGGAAAAAACAAAAAAATGCTAATGATGTTAACAACTATCTTAAGAGGGAGGTTAAAAGCATGTGACAGCTAGATATATTCTTATATCCCCTTCTTCAATTGGTGCAAACTGGATACACTGAACTAAAACTCCTACATTCTCAGATAGGCTGGCCAATAGCCAGCAGCAAATATAGAAAGCCTGGGTTGGGAAAATTTAGCTTAAAGGGAACCAGTCAAATTCTTAGAAAATTTTAAGTAATGTAACTTGGTTGCTGCTAATAATGATAAATGATGAATGATAATAATAATCATTCATCAGATATTAATAACATTTTGGACAATTATGATTTATGACAATTTCTATATAGATTTTAGCTTTGCAGAGTGGCATTCTTGTGTTAGTTACTCTGTTGTTTATTACCGGTAACTTCATTTGTATCTGGAGGAGTCTGATGATTCTCAAGAACTTTTTACAACCTAGAAATTATAGAAATGTATGCATTGATTATAGTACATAATATGAAGAAAAAAATAAATTAAGCTATGCTACAATTTCTGCATTTGTTGTTAAAAGGTACCTCACTCAAATAGACATTCTTTTTAAGTATACATGCATACAAACAAACTGCACATTACTTAATAATTAAAAGCTACGTCTAATACTTTTTGTTTTTTTCAAGAGTTTTGTAAATTTTTTGGATTAAAATGATACCTTATGTTACCACTACATACTAAATAAACTACAAAAGCTATTTAAACAATAGGATTTTGATTCCCATTATTTGAAAAGTCGTAAGAATTTATTTGGCAATTTCTAAATCAGTAGCTGGCAAAAATACAGCTACTGGGATCAATTTTAAAGGTCTAAGTGAAAGGAAACTATAAACAATTGGCTCCAGATGTAATTACACTTGGTTGGAACCCACTGAAATCAATACTATTTTGTTAGCATCATTAATTACTTTCTATGAATCTCTTCTAAATCTGTATTCAAGTCTTTTCTATAAGGGCAATTCCATATAACACCACTTCAACTTCTCAAGCTTGAATTTTACTGAAGTTGACCTCAGAATGAACCAATCAATGCTCTCCCTCAAGTTGATTAATAAAAAGCCTGAGTACAATTAGTGCCTGCCCAATCTTTTGTCAGTGAAAAGTAAGTAGAAATGAACAAACAAATCCTTTTGTATCGAAATAAACAAACAAATCCTTCCATATAAAAAAGTAATTAAACTATATATTATTTTTCAATATGAACTGTGTGCATTCATCTCAGCAACTGTAATGGGATATTTAGCTAAATAATTCTTCCTTTATTGAACATCCTATGGACAGTTGAGAGGTTTCTAGTGGCAAGATCCATGACACCTTTTCTCATGGTTGAAGGCTGCATTTGCAGCCAACATGGAACAATATTTTTTACCTGGAGTGCATGCTTTTTAGTGATAAAGTCATAGAGCTCGTTGGAAGGACACTTGTGGATTCCTATGTCACAACTCTTTCTATGCCAGCTCACTTTAAGAACAGAAATTTTTAAACCTCAGCAGCCTGGCACTCTTCACATTTGTTGGTCTCCTGAAAAACAGAAGCAGGAAACTGACAGAACTATTATTCCTCCATATTAAACTATGCCAGGATTCCTTTTAAAGACTCAGCCAATGGGAGACATAAAACTCCTCCAACAGAGAAGTAGACTCAAGCAACCTCAATAGAGCTTCACCATTGTAAAAAGAAGGATTTGGGTCACTTGGAATGAAAAAAAAACACCCATATTGTTTTGGAATTCATGCTAAAAACTTATGTAAAAGTAACCTAAAATTCTGTTGTTAGGCATCATCGTTCAGATCCGGGCCGGATTGGACTCCAGCTGGGCGGGGTCCAGCGAGGAGGAGACGGTGCGTACTGGCCCTCTTGTTTGGGAGGGGTTTGATCCTGTGACTCCAGACGGGTTGGACAGGATCATGGCTGG
>JANHFR010005326.1:66322-76646 GCA_032468015.1 Mimophis mahfalensis
CTATTCTATCCTATCCTATCCTATCCTATCCTATCCTATCCTATCCTATCCTATCCTATCCTATCCTATCCTATTCTTCTATTTTATTCTATTATTATTTTTGGCTGAGTATGAGTAGATACGGAGAACTCTTGGCTTCTGAGTTCTTTTTTCCCATGTACTTAAATAGTAGCAGCAATCATTGCAAATTGTTTCTTCAGCATCTGACACTGTTCTCATTCCAGTTTCTCACAAGATATGTACAGTTTCGATAGCTTTAGCAACAGATTGCTGAATTTCATGACACTTACAGTAAGGTACTAAGACAGAATAGGGTAAAATCCCCATCAAAATGAATCTGCTTTTGGTTTTTTCCCTCCCCCCTGCCTTTGAAATAATAATAATACAAAAAATCCTAACAAACTCAAATAAAGACAATACAAATGTACAAAAAAAGCATAATGACAGAAATCTGTCATCTCATAATAAAATTCAGAAACCGGAGAAATTCAGCAACTGTTGTTCCTCTATTTAGATCAGTTACTTTTGATCACTCTAGTCTCCTTAGCAAAGCTATTGCTGCAGGGACAAAAATTAGGGGAGACTTTCATATCCCTCAATTTGAGACCTCACCCCTCAATTTGAGCTCTCAGAGCTATGGTAAGATGAACCTGATAGCTGTACTGAAATGCAACTTTCTCCCACAATTGCAGTTTGCTGTAAAAAATATTCAGTGCTACTAAAAATGCTCTCTTAGAGCCTTCATTGCATAATTGAAAGATGACAAAACAAATGTATGAATGCAGTAGAAAAATATACGGAATTTACTACAGGGCCTTCTCAACCTAATGCCTTTCAAATGTGTTGGATTTCAATTTTCACCACCCTTAGTGAGAATTCTTGTCCAGTCCACCTGGAAGGTGTCAGATTTAGGAAGCTTATCCTAGATGTTAGCTTGTGAGAGCTTGTCAACGGCTTGTTCCAGACCAACTTCCTCAAAACTATATTTAGCCCCTTAAAGTGATACCTTCTGCTACTAGAAACCTAGAATCAAGTCACATTATGCAAAGTAAGCAGACAAATATTTTAAAAGGTTGCAGAAAGTGTGGAAGAGAAACCTACGTAAGTGAAATAATTGTGACATTTAAGAGACGTCAGTTTGCAGACAAAGTAGTTATCAGAACTGGCAATGCCTTGGTTTACCAACATTTACTCAGATGACTGCCTTTAGTTTCTGGATATTGAAACAGTTTTTATGTTTGACTTTATATCACTTGAGGCATACATAAGGTATTTTTTCTTAAAAAGAAACTTAATCACATCTGAAAGTCAGCATCAGTTTTACATTAAAATATGAATTTAATCATTTCCAGAACAGCTCTTTAGTTATGCAAATCTCTATACTCCTACGAGTTAACTGAAACAAACGTACTTCTTGCCTGCTCAGCCGTCCTTTCAGAAAGAACCTGTCAGAATCAAAGGCAACTGTAGTATAGATCCTGAAATTCAAATTCCACTACTGATGAAAACAAGGAATCAACCAACCAACCAACCAGTCTGAGTCAGTTTCTGACTCAGCATAATCCAAACCCAAGACATATGGATTATTAAGGACCTCTTGTGTTAAATGCACACTATTGTTCTTCACAAGAGAGTCAAACCACATTGTATTAGGCCTGAAAGCATTTGTAATTGAACAGGGTAGTTATGGGTGTAAGAAACTTGAAACGCCTATTTTTATTGTGTGTTGAAAACTGTAAAGTTGTAGTGTAACACAGGTAAGTTGCACAAATATATTATTTAACACAGTGCCCAAACTGATATCGGTACAATTTGCAAATATCAGGTCAAATGACCAAAACTGGCCAAAACGACCTTCCAAAGAGAAAAATACTTGACAGTGGGTTTGACTAGGACAGCCTTTACCAGAGCAAGATTTGAACAGCTAGATCTTATGAACAAATATGTATAATTCCATCAAGGGCAATATCTCGAGAGAAAATGCATGTTGAGCATCAAATGGAGAAAATATGGCACATTCAATTCAACGGTCAATATTCAATAGTCAATTACATGCCTCAGCAAGGACTCTGTACTTACAAATGCTACCTGACAGAACCATATACTGGGAATCAGGGGAAAAATTCTTCCTTTCTTCAGGCCCCAAATATATACTGTATGTAATTACTGCTTAATGACTGTGTGATTCACTTAATGACCATGGTTTGCTTAATAACCACAGTAAACATGGTTGTTAAAAAGGGGCTGGTCACATGATGAATCATTTAATGACCAAACTCTGATCCCAGTTGTGGTCCTTAAAGTCAAGGACTACCTGTAATGGGATGTTATCTTTATAAGTGCAGAGCTAAGCATCAATAACAAGGAGGCTCAGCATTTACCTTTTAAATAATTTATGCACTACCAGGACAGACATAGCCTTTGCAGCTTGCAGATTCTCCTGAATGGAGAAGTTGCTGATTAGGTCTTTTCATAACTTAAAATAATATGGCTAGAATATTGGAAGGGTCTGACCTACTCATCTTGGCTGTTCTTATTGTTATGTGGGCTGCTATTCATAACAATTGGAAAATACTGCCACCTTTGTTTTACAATAATTAATTTCTAGCTTTTCTATTTGAAAATATAGTGGTCAAGCATGTGAAGATTGTTGCAAGCAGAATTGAGAAACAGATAAAATGACTGCATCACCTGTACACAAGAAAATGAGAATTGTTTGGTGGTGTTCTGGAAAACAAAAATGAAAGTCCAATGTTTTATTGGGTATTTTGAAACTGTCCTTGTCAACCAAAAGAGCCATTTTGAGACTGGCCATAGTATTTTTCATGGCCCTGAAAAATTGGGAGTCCTCTGGCTTAACTTAATTTTTCATTCATTATAGCTTACCAATTGCTAGTGGAATCAGTATTTAGTCTGTACCTCAGAGCTAATAAAAGCTAATAAAGATAGGTGGCATAGCTAAGATAACCTCTCCTTATCTTCTAGTCTATCATACTTGTAAATATTAGAGTATCAGTTAAGAGCCAATCTCCTTCTCCTCCTCCTCCTCCCCCTCCCCCTCCTCCTCCTCCTCCCCGGAGCATTTATATGTCATGGTTCTTTCAGAACTTCTCTTAACTATGCCCCCTTGTTTTGTAACATCTTTTTCACATGAAGTAGATGGTAAGATCTACATCACCTTTCTGCACTTCTCTTTCATATAGATTTCAGTGATCTTTTTGCCTCTACCAACTCTTGATAAAGCAGAATTAGAAACAGTCTACATAACTCATAGCCATCAGGTAAAGTATAGCTGCTCAAATGAAATAACAGAATGGTACTAATGCACACTAGCAGTTGAGATAGCACTAAAATGTTTGAAGAGAGTCGTTTTTACTTGTTTATAGGACAAACACTTTTTCCAAGTATTGTAAGTATAGGTAGTCCTCGACTTACAATCGTTCATTTAATGAAGTGACATCATCATTGAAAAAAGAGTCAGGACCATTTTTCACTTACAACCATTGCAGCATCCCCATGGTCATGGGATCAGAGTCTGGATGCTTGGCAACTGGTTCATGCGTATGACAGCTGCAGTGTCCTGGGATGATGTGATCACCTCTTGTGACCTTCCAACAAGCAAAGTCAATGCAAAAACCAGGTTCACGAAACAACTGCATTACTAACTTAGCAGCTGCAGTGATTCATTTAACCACTGTGATAAGAAAGGTTGTAAAATGGGGCAAAATTCACTTAACAATTGTCTCACTTGGCAATGTAACTTTTGGGCTCAGTTGGTGGTCTTGACTAAAGGAGTGTCAGTACCCAAATGTTTCAAGAAGAGTGACTACATAGGTGCTATTTTGACCCAATCCATCATAAAACATTAATACATGAGGATTCTAATATATGTAATAATCTTTGATGAAACTGAATTTCAGGCTTATTTCTGCCGTTATCCAATTTCAACATATGCCCTTTTACTCAATAAGAAGACAGTCTGACTATTCTACTTTATTTCAAACCACAGATTCAGATAATTGACTGAAGATCTTACAAGCAACATTTGTGCTATGGAACGATTGCATTGTCTTACAGTATGGAGCAAAGCTGCAGGGAATTGTCCCACGAGGCATTTGAGAACAAATGAGAATGATCACACTGTTTAATAGTTCATTAACACAAAGCAAGTAAATAGTGGTAGGTACAATGAGAGAACTCAAATTCTGCTTCAGCATTGCAAATTTTCTAGTCCCAATGCAGTCTTTCAAAAAGAAATAAGTATGTTTGCCAGATTTTGTAAAAAGAATTTTTTATGATTGTTGAAATGTACATTTTTTTTTGCTTAAGTATCTACAATGTATGCACAATTATTAAGCCAGTGAGTATTTTGACCATATCATCATTTATGCATATTTTCCGCCTCCAAGCTGTATGCACTTGAATGCTTATCAGGTGAGGTGAGGTGTATCTGTGTAATGAGGGAGGGTGTGGCCTAAGGAGATCAACACCCTATATCAAGGTGTGCATAGATATTAGGCAGCTTCTTTTCCTCAGGCAAAATGGGCCCAAAAAGAGATTTAACTGACTCTGAAAAGTCAAAAATTATAAAAAGTCTTTCAGAAGGATGCAGCATTATTGAAATTGCTGCGTGATCACAGAACCATAAAAAGTTTTGTTGCAAATAGTCAACAGGGTCGCAAGAATTATGTTGAGGAAATAAGATGCTCATTAACTGCCAAAGATTTGAGAAGACTCATATGTGAATCTACCAGGAACCGATTATCTTCCAGTGCTGTCATATTCCAGAATTGTAACCTACCTGGAGTGCCCAGCAGTACAAGGTTGAAAGTGCTCAGAGACACGGCCAAGTAATGAAGGCTGAAACCTCCCCACCACTGAGCAAGACACATGCGCTGAAATGGCAAGACTGGGCCAAGAAATACCTGAAGACAGATTTTTCAAAGGTTTTATGGCCTGATGAGATGAAACCCTTGACGGACCAGATGGATGGGCCCGTTGCTGGATCAGTAATGGACACAGAACTCTACTTCGACTCAGACGGTGAAGGTGGGGTACTGGTATGAGCTGGTATTATTAATGAGTTAGTTATACCTTTTTGGGTTGAAGATGGACTCAGACTCAACCCCCAAGCCTACTGCCAGTTTTTAGAAGACATTTCTTCAAGCAGTGAAGGCAAATCTGCATCTTTCAAGAAGACCATGATTTTTATGCAGGAGAATGCTCCATTGCATAAGTATATGGCTAGCCTTAAAGATGATAGAATAATGACATGGCCCTCTTCCTCACATGACCTAAACCCTATTGAGAACTTGTGGGCCCTTCTCACATGGGAGATTTACAGTGAAGGAAAACAGTACACCTCTCTGAATAGTGTCTGGGAGGCCATGGTTGATGCTGCACAAAAAGTAACTGATCAAGAAGCTGATAGACACCATGAATGGACGGCTTATGACTGTTATTGAAAAGAAGGGTGGCTAGATTGGTCACTGGTTTTTGATTTTTGGGGGGAAATGTCGGAAATGTTTATTTCTACAATTTGAGTTGGTTTTTTTAAATAATTTTCTCTTTCACGGATGCAAATAAATGAGATGGGCAAATTTTCATTTTTCATTTAGTTGCCTAATAATTCTGCACACTAATAGTTGCCCAATAATTGTGTACAAGTAGACATTCTCCTAAGAAAACCAAAACCTCACTTTTATTTCAGGTTTATTAATATTTTGGATTGACACAGAGCACTGTAGTTGTTCAATAATACAAATAATTCTCCAAAATACACCTTTCCTAACAATTGTGCACACAGTGTAGATCAGTGTTTCTCAACCTAAATCAGGTTGAGAAACCTTGGCCATTTTAAGATATGTGGATTTTCAAGTGCCAGAATTATCTGGGGATTTCTTGGAGCTGAAGTCTACACATCTTCAAAAGGTCAAAGTTGAGAAACTCTATTACAGATGAAGGGGGAGGAAAACACTTGAATTATGGAAAAGTGGCATTTAATAGAAAAAAGTAGTGAGTGCATGAAGCCTTAAACTATAGATGGAGAAAGTAGTGTATTGTTGTTGTTGTTGTTGTATTCAAGGGACAACACAGTACCAAGGATCAGGAAAAATAATTGCATAGCTGACTTTTTTTAAAAAAAGAGATTTGAGTTCCATTCACAAATCAAAAATCAATAATGAAGATAATAACGAATTTACAAGCCTCCCCGTTCATGAGTGACTATGAACTTTTCCACTGAAATTCAGTGTTATATATATAGACTAGATTACTACAGCTTATTTAAATCACCATGACCAAAGTACCGGTTTGACGTGATATGAAAATGTTAAGCAAAGTGAAATTCACTGAAGACAGCTAGAAAGGCTGAGAACATAACATTAGTAGCTCACATAGATAAGGTAAACTACACTCACTCCCTCCCTCAACTTTTCTAACATTAGAAAAAAAAAGACATACAGTATAGACATTTGTTCTACTAGTACACTCTATTTCAGAGAAGTTGTAATGATGAAACCAAGTATATTGGGATTAGAAGGAAAATAACCCATTTTTCTGAACACCTTCAGCAGATCTGTAATAACTCTTATAACCAAATTGTGTATAAAATATACCACATGTGATGGCATAACATAAAATGTAACATAATAATAGATCTGAACAGCCCAGGCAGAATTTTCAAAATTTTCTTCTCTCACTTCAACCAGAAGGCTTTTCAAAGTTAATAATTTAGCCCACAAGAGCATTCATGGATATGCAGTACTTCACAAAGCACAAAATGATGGAAAATTAGGATTTATTTTTTATTGTGCTTGCATTTGAATATTCCTATTCTAAACAGCTGGTTTCTCAAAAATTAAAGAAGCTTTTCAACATCAGCAGAATGTTTATCTTTCTTCTTTTAAGTTTTTAAAATACAGCAAATGGCTAACAAAGATCAAAAATTTAACTCCTAGCATTTTATACACCACATCTTGAAGGCAGGTTTCATTTTACTGAGCCCTTTGAAAGATTATTAGAAGGCTGCCATCCACTGTCTCATTCAAGCACTGCAACTAAGGTGCAAAATTGCCTCATCTGTTGTAAAATTGCTTCCAGTGCAATATAAAAACTGCTTCCAGGTTTACAAAATGCTAACCCTTCAAATACCAAACACTTTTTGCACAGGGGAAACACAATGCAAAGAAGCATGAAACAGAGCATTTCGAGAAAGGATTCACATTCAAATTCAACACATGCATTTTTGACAAGTGAAAATTCTATAGGGACATGTCAAGAAAAAAATTATAATATTGAAATTCTAAAAGTGCTTGTGCTGCTGGATTACATTCAATGGGTTAACTTGCTGAAATCAG
Source organism: Mimophis mahfalensis (assembly GCA_032468015.1). Taxonomy (NCBI): domain Eukaryota; kingdom Metazoa; phylum Chordata; class Lepidosauria; order Squamata; genus Mimophis; species Mimophis mahfalensis. The sequence continues at coordinate 73,681 of JANHFR010005326.1, forward strand.
GAAAAAAAATATCCCCACATATGAGAATCCAGCTTAATCAACAACATGAAAGGCTTATCTTACTTATTAGTTTCTTTGGCAAATAGATCTTCAATTGCAGATGTATACAAGAAAAAACAGCACACATCAATCTTTACAATGAAATTTAAAATTACGTGAATAATAAGGAAACCACTGATGCCAAAATACAGCATTCTGCTATTGCCCCTAAGGCACTGTAGCATCACAAGTGTCTATCTGCCTATCTAGAACAAGTATTTAGAAGTTGGATTTAAAAATCTACAGGATTTCAGCTGCATAGAATGGGGCAGTGAACAATGTCTTGTGATGAATCTACTCTACACACTAGATAGCTCTACAATCTAGCTGGTTAACCAACACCATGATATACAATAATATTATTTATTTATTTAAGAGACTTACATGGTCAGTAATCTTATGTATTATAAACTCTGGATAACTCATAGCAACAGCACTAAGAACGTAAAGAAACAATAAAGATAAACAAGCCCTAATTAAAAGCATCCTAAAACAGCCAACATTAAAAAAAAAATCTCACCCTATCCCAGTGTCTGGGTAGATTGTAAACCTCCTTATAAAGCAAAAGTACAGATGCTAAAGAACAGCAATATAAGTTTACATTTTTATTGCTACCAAAGCTTAAGTTCTCTATTGCCTCCTTCACTCTTTCTCTCTCTCCCACTTCCTCTGTGGTATTTGAGTTTTACCTGCCACTTAATAGCTATAGTTCCCTGTTATTCTTCAAATTAATCAGCTGTCTTCAGGTATGACAAAGGTATACCTGGTATATGACAAAGATATACCAAATGATATCCTATCATTTTTTGTTAGGGAAAAAAAAATCTTTTCTGATCCTTGTGGCATGCAAAATGTTAAGACAAAGAAAAAGTGACTATAACACATTTAAGAAATTGATGTAGTAAGAAGTTGATGTACTTCAGATACACTTCAACCACATCATTCAATAAAAACTCACAGCATAGCTTAGAATAAAAATGCAATTCCAAATGAGTAAAATAGCAAAAATAGGATTAAAACAAGTGTTCACCAGAACAAATGCAACTGTAATTTAAACCAGTGTATACAATGAAATAAAAAGGTCATTTGTTCTATACTGAAATGATATCAAATCTGATCTATTTTCCTGGAAAAGAGAATCCATAGATGCAGTACCTCAGACAAAAAAGCCCACTTTCGGGTCACAAAAACTACACTGGGGAGAGAACAACCATAGCAGAACGCCTCTAGTAATGACTGCAAACTCTAACGGCAGTATTTCCTTCAAATTGAGTATTTCTGTATAAGGGTATTCAAAGTAAGCACATATACTGCCCAAAATTACAATCTGCAATCGCTATTTTGAAATCTCTCAGTTGCAAATCCTAGCAGCTAACTCCCTAATCAAGAAGTAGAAGAAAACAAGACATATACAAAAGCTTCAACATTTCATTTGCTAAGGATCTGTCTTGTTTTTCAACTTTCAGTTTGAAACAAGCAAGGCTTAACTCATCATAAAACAAAACATCCTCAGAATATTGTGAAACAAACACTCATCAAGCTTCCAAATCCTACCACTTGAGTGAATTAAGAGTTTTATGTTATGCAAGTGGCACACCTTTGGGACTACAAATATTCTCACATTTTTGAAGAGTCAGATACAGGGCAGAAAAAAGTGACTTTTTTAAAGAAAAAAAAAGCTGCATATTAAATGAGTCATAAAAATGGAACTTTTTTGATGGACACTCAAGGTGATACTGTGTTTGGAGAAGACCATGGTTCAAATTTATATTTGGCCATGGTGCTTAAAGGAAATAATCTCTCGCCCAAACTACCACTGAAGAGTATATGAAGATAACATCTTTGTGAGCAAGCTATTCATGAACTAAAATAAAACAAAAACCGAGCATGGAAACTTACTGGTTGCAATATCTCCTTGAAGTTGAAGAATCTGTGGGACAGGCATTGTGAGAATAACTGTATCAAAGCAGTCAGAAGAACCTGTACTGGTGCCCACTTCCCATTTTCCATCTTTGAGGCAGATTTGAGTAACATGGTGATTGTAGAAGACATCTGCGTCTGTGGAGAAAGAGAGAAGCTAACAGATGCAACAATCCCCTGGGAGTTATGTGGATAATAAATTTAAATTATATAACTAAATTAAAAAATTAAAATGAATAAAATCAGTGACGCTGGAGAAAAAGGATAACAATCTGGGAGCTGAAACAATAATACAGGTAGTCCTCAATTTACGACCACGATTGAGCCCATCATTTATATTGTTACATGAGATATTTGTTAAGTGAGTTTGTTCCATCTTGCAACTTTTCTTGCTACATTTGTTAGGTGATTCACTGCAGTTCCTAAATTAGTAACACAGTTGTTAAGTGAATCAGGATTCCCTGTTGACTTTGCTTGTCAGAAGGTTACAAAAGGGGATTGCATGGCTCTGGGACACTGCAACCATCATAAATGTGAGGCAGTGGTCAAGCATCTGAATGTAAATCACATGACCATGGGGATGCTGCAATGGTCATAAGTATGAATAATGGTTATAAGTGAGCTGTAAGTTGTAAGTTGAGGACGACTTGTACCAGACCATTGTAAAAACTGAATTAATATATTTCGTCATTCATATAAGCATGAGGATGAATGTGAAGTTTCACCTTTTAACCATCTACCCCTACACCCAAACAAGGACACCCCTCTGTGTTTGTGTGCATATTGAAATCATAAATGCCAAGATAGAGTAAATCTGTAATCAAAATTCCTCCCTTTTTTATTTTAATATGTATTACATATACTAAAATGGGATGGTTTTTTGACCAATCTGTTACAACTTCCATTTTGACTTTTTAAATTTTTTTTTAAATTTTAATCCCATTTATATCCCGCCCTTCTCTGAAGACTCAGGGCGGCTTACAATGTGTTTTAGCAACAGCCCTCAT
>JANHFR010005329.1:55227-66914 GCA_032468015.1 Mimophis mahfalensis
ATGGTAAATGAGATTTTACCGAAATGTCGCTACAACTTTAAAAGCACAACTATGAAGACGTGGGAAAATACCCGAACGAAGCATAATTATTTATATATATTTATATATATATATATTTGTCTGTGTCTAATTGAATTGGCTAATTAAAGTTTATATTAATGTGACTGTCTTGTTTTGTTTTTGTTTGTTTTTGTAGGAAGAAACCTGCTGCATCTTAACCTAATTCGGTCTCTAATCTGCTAATACTGTAGACTGAAAGATTTTGCTGTTGCCAGGATACCTTGTAATGGGCAAAGAGCCAAGACTAGATTTTTTTTTCCTTTATAAACTTTTCTTTTAACAGGTAAGAAAGTTTTGCATATTTTTTTCCTCTGGAGTGGTATGTTAATATATATATATGTCTGATTTTCAAAGTATTGGCTAAACCCTGTTCCCGAAACTGATGATTTAATTGATCTTTTTCTTTCACTTTTTTTTCTCCATTAAATTATAAGGGTTGTTGTTTTCCTCTTGGTAGTTTTTAAAAAAGTTTTTAGTTACATGCACAAATCTGCCTGTATTGGTAATAATTTAAATTCACGTGAGGATTAACTTTACATTGATGTAAGAAGCTGGCTTTAAGTTGCAGTGTTACTAATTTGTTTTGGTCCTGAAATGGTGTATTATCTGATATGGCCATTATGGTTAAAGAATATTCATGGAACAAAAAAGAAGTTTTGAAACAACTTATATAGAATATTCCATTTGAATGTTTTGAGTGAGTTAGATCCTCCCAAAAAAAATCCCCATAACATTTTGAATGGTCTTTCTTAATACTGGAACATGAAGCAGTCTTTTTTCTCCCGTGGTCGCAAAAATAGTGAGTAGTAATCTACCCTGGGTCCTCACTGGCATTTAATTTATAGAATAACTGCCTAGAATCTCTTTGAGTGTTTCAGACATCTGGACAAAAGATACACAAGGTAGTTTCTGTTGTGATCTCGGAGTCATTTATTTCTGCCAAATTTAGGCAAATCAGTAATTGGCATGCAGTAGCTCTGGTAGTTGCTGCTGTTCTAAGTGAAGATAGAGATAGGCCTTATCCTTCAGTCACAGATGAGGAAGTCTGATGGAGGATAAATTGTGAGGAAGGCTAGCTACATCACTAAATCACAATGCAGGTGTGAATGATGGCCATCACCTGCCATGGAGAATACCATTTTGCTCAGGACACTGTTTGACAAAAATAAAGTATACCATGTCCAGACCTTGACTATTCAAAACAATATTGCCCCTCTTTCGCTTGTCAAAAACTCAAAGACATCAAGAATGCAATAACTGGGCAATCTCCCTCCCTTGGTATATCATTACTAAAAATGTTCCTTTTAAAAGTTGACTCAAGACTAAGAAATGCTGTACTTATGCTGTGCTCCTATCCAGTTGTATGTGCTTGCCAGCACATAGTGTCTTTAGTATCTAGAGAGGTCCACCAAGCAATGTATGTTCCAGTTCTCATTTGGTCTGTCAAAGCTGTGCCTTTCTAAGATTTTGTTTACTCTATATGGTAACCCTGGCCTTTCCCAAAGACATGGTTTTGGGAAAAACCTGGCTTAGTATGTCTTCTCAACATTCAAGCACTGAAGGCCTTGGAGATAAGTTTCTATTTCTGCTGCCCAAAGGTACCAAATTGTGTCTCCTCTTGTGCAGGATTTCTTTTTGAACACCTTCACTGTTTCATACTGTCATAGAAATATCTTGCAAGTCCTACATCACACGTTTCAATTGTCAGTGTTGAAAGGGCGCACAAGGGGATTCTATAACGGGGTAGAGAAGAGACATTTGGACATTTTGCAAATTGAATATAATGAGTTGTTTCATTTGGGCAAAAGCACATGTATCCTCCAGTAATATTGAATGCTATTTGCTATTTGCTACAATTGTTATGGCAGCTTCTTTTTCTTCAGAAAAGGTGCTTTTATCTTTTTGATAGTTAGAAACAGTTTGCCTAATATTGCCAGCACTTCCAACGATGTTTTGCCCAGGACCTGATATCATAAATGGTTTTGTGTCCTTGCCTCTGCTTACCTTTTTGGATTGTTCTGGCACCTTGTTTCTACTGATACATACTTTAGAGTTGGATTTAGGCAATGCAATATAAATCTTTACTCAAGCGTTAAAGTTACATTACTAGTCTCAGGACCTCTTTAACCTAGCATCTGCTGGTTGTATGTGGGTCACCATTGGTCTTGAGCTGAATTCCAGTCCCTGGGTGGATAAAAAAATAAGACTGGGCATTGCCAACTTCTATACAAATGGAAGGTAATCTGCCCGCGTACTGGTGATATTTTTTTCATATGGTGGCAGTTGATATCACAGCTGCTGCAATAGCAGCAAAGTAACCATATGAAACTAAAGCCTGTTGCTTGTATATCTATCTTAATAGATCTTTGTCTCTCTACCTCTCCTTCCTCTTCATGGTTTTATTGATGGTTTTTTGTTTTATTTTATTTTTAGTCAGGAAATAGTTAGGTACCCTTTAAAGATGCTGGGAAAACTATGAAAGAAAAAAAATATAGGGCATCCAAATGCTTGAAAACATGCCTTCTTTGTTTAGGAAAAATTCAGAAACACTCAAAATGATTTTTTCACACAAAAAAACATTTTTGAGCTGGAACCAGAGATAGGTTTCTACCGGTTGCTAGAACCGGTTGTTAACATTCTAAGCAGTTCAGAAAACTGGTTGTTAGAAAGATAATCCTGCAAGGAAGGCAGGAAGGAAACTGGTGTTGTTTCTAGCCTAATCTTCATTGCCCTGCTTAAGATACTGCCTCCCCAGTTAACCCTTATTATATTCTTGGCAGTAGCCTAGACTCACTGCCTAGACTGTCTCCTCTGGAGAAGCTTTGTTTGATTTTCTTAAAGGAGAAGGGTTGTTTTAAGCTTCTTACACTGCTGGGAGGAAATACTCCCCTGTTGGAGTTCTTCCAGCTGCCAGTAAGAAGCTTCTAATGACAAGAAACCAAGATGAGTGACATCCAAAAAGGCTTCTTGGCTAGCTGGAAAGATTGACATTCAAATGTGAGTTTACATACCCTTTCTGAGTTTTGGTCTAAAACTGTTTTTGGTGAAGTTTAATTCTGTGCTTGGTGATGTTTAATCCTGTGTTTATTGATGGGATAATTTTTCCTATTCAGTTTTGGAAAGAAAAAAGTTAATCTGTGTTCCTGAAAAGAAACTGGGTTGAGAAATCTAGCTAGTTCCTGTGTCTATTTGTTCTGGTAATGAGCAAGAGTTGGCTGCTGATAGTTATCATTGCATTTTAACTATTTTAATTCCTCAAGGTGCTCTGGCACCCTGCCTGATTTGTAACTCCGGCTTGGAGGTCTTTCTAATGTAATGATTGGTATTTAGGGCAGCATTTTGCAAGCAAAGAAGCTTTTTGTATTTTTGTACAGGGAATCCTTGATTTACAACAGTTCATTTAGCGACCATTCAAAGCCACTGAAAAAGTGACTGTTTTTCACTCTTATGACCATTGCAGCATCCTCACGGTCAGGAAAGGCCAGGTGAGGAGAAGCACCCTTTGATGTGAGTCATGTCGAGTTGGCCAGGCCCACCCAGTCACATGACCACCCAGCCATGCCTGCCATTAGGGCAGAAAATTTAAATTATTTGAATCCCACCACTGGCCATACCCACCCAGTCACATGACCATCTAGCCACATCTGCCCACTCAAATGACCACTTAGCCCTACCCACTAAGCCACGCCTACTGAACCAGTTGTTAAAAAAATTGAAACCCACCCCTGCTTACAGGCCTAGGAGGATACAGTTAACTTAGAGCAACAGCCTACTGTTGGGCAATGTGTGTGCCATAATAAAGCATTGTTATATTTATATGTTCAGTCCTTGAAAAACAAAGAATCCTCATAATGTCTTTTACTATACAATGTTCTACTCTGATTGGTTTCAATATCTTCCAATAAGTAGAACTGCAACAACAACAACAACAGCAGCAACAACAACAACAACTAGAGAAACAAGGAGGAACATTGAAGGATTTGACTGAAATGGAAAATCTTATAAGAAGTAATACTGAACAATGAATAGTTATAATTTATGAACTACTATTGAAGTTAGATTCATAATCTGAACAAGTTAAAGACTGGATGATTAAACTGATGAAGAATTTAAATGTACTTATACATACTAACAGTGAGAATTTCAATAGAAGAAAAATATTAGATTTACTTCAAGTATTATACTTGGAAAGAATTGATACAAGGGCTTTTATTCTTGATATATTATCTTAGCATTGAGTGCCAAAATGAATATTTTGTTCCTCTAAAAATGTTGGAAATGTAAAGAACAGGCCGAATCTTTTCCCCCCATATGTGGTGGGAAAGTTTTACAGCCCCAAAATACTGGAAAATGATTCATAGTAGAATGGAACAAATTTTGAAGGTTGTAATTCAATTTCAACCTAAGGTATTTCTATTAAATTTCATCATACCATATATTCTTTCAGAATTTACTGAACTTGTACTGTACATTCTATACTAATGGCTGTCAGGATTTTATATAGCTTTTATTTGAAAAGATCTTTGGTTCCTTCTTTGGAAAAAAAAATGGTTAATTAAATTATGGCAGTATGCTTCAATGCTAAGATTAACCTCCTAGATTAAAAGTAAATCTGTTTCAGAATTTAAGTGTTCTGTGTGTCTTCAGCATTTAGTCATGCCAGCCACATGACCACGGAGACGTCTTTGGATAGCACTGGCTCTTTGGCTTTGAAATGGAGATGAGCACCGCCCCCTAGAGTTGGGAATGACTAGCATGTATGTGTGAGGGGAACCTTTACCTTTACCTTTTATTGACAAAATACATCTCACCTTCTGTGCAACTACAGCAGTTCTGGTCACTGTATATACTTGTCCTGAATGGACGATTGGCTCAAGCATCTTAGATGACATTATGCATGGAGTAAGAAACAGTAAATCAAACATTAAAGACATGAGATAAGAAAAAGAAAATAAACATATCTAAATTAGTTTGTATCAGCACTATTCACTAGACTTTTCTATACCCATTAATGCAAACCATTAAATTTCTTATCTCTCACATCCATATATTAATTGTACCACTGTCCTATCAACCTATCTTCCTATCTACTTACCACTTGCTTGAAATAATTATTCTTGACCAACAACATGGGCCCATCTGCATATAGAAATATATACATATTCATGCTCTCAATCATATAATTGCAAACGTTACTTACACATTTATATAAATTACATTAAGCAATTGAGGGAATAGCACACATCCTTATCTTACTCTGCGCTCAATGTTGAGTTGTTAATCATTTAATGTAGTCTTATGCATGCTTGACTTTCAGGATACACCACTTATCACATTCAGAAACCAATGTTCATCTTCCTATTCACACAACTTTTCATAACTCAAGCCATTTTTTTGGGACTCACGTTCTTCAAATCATCTATTTTAAAATAAACTTCATCAGATGGATACATTTCATTCACACACAGATGACTAAATAACAAAACTAGTCATGGCTGAGGACCAATTGACTTTATATGAAACATAGAACCTCAATGGTTTGAATCCGGAATTTAGAGTGCAAAGTTGTTTCCTAATTACCTGGGTCTGGGATTTGAAATGTGCTTAGGGACCCATTTCTTGCCTTTCTTGCCAATTGGTTAACTGTTTGTGATTTAACTTTAACAAATTTATAGTTTTAAAATTGTAAGCTGCCCGAAGTCACTTAAGAGGCTAAGAAATTTGACTTGATGGATGCTTTGTTTTGCTTTTTAAATTTCTATTTATTTCTGAAGACTCAGGGTAGCTTACAATACATTTATAGCAATTGCCTTCATCCTTTGTGTAGACCTGCTTATTACGGCTTTCGGTCCCCCCAAGTGGTGTTTTACAAAGTAAGCTTATTGACTTACAAAGTCAATTGATTGCCTCCAGCAGTCTGGATCCTCAGTTTACCTACCTCAGAAGGATGGAAGGCTGAGTCAACCTTGAGCCTGGTGAGATTAGAACTTACACTAATTGCAGGCAACCGGCAGCTGAGTGCAAGCACCCATCTCGGTGCACCACTGAGGCTCTTGATGGTTGGATGGTTGGATGGTTGGATGGTTGGATGGTTGGATGAAGAGTGAGAATGTTGCTGGTATTACATTGATTCAAGCTTTCACTTGACTTCAACAAATTGAACAGAATATTCTCATAAAGCCTGCTGATATTTACAAGCATTGGATTGCTAACCAACAAAACTAGAGACCTACACAAGTAGACCTTAGATCTCTTACGTGGCAAGTTAAACTTACTTTGACTAAGAGATTTGTGTTTGACAGGTTATTTTGGTTGAAACACTGACTATTGTGGGATGCCTCCACAAAACACTTCGTTGGCCCTAATGTCTCTCTATTGTCCTTCCTGTGCCACTTGCAAAAACTGAACAAGGTTTCAATGCAGTTTCTTCTCCTGGTATAGACATTGCCTTAGATGTTGCAAGAGCCAGAGAACACAACTTTCTTTTATCTTTCTACACTCAGAAAACTAGAAGAGGGTTCTGTGCAGGAACTATGGAAGTTCAAAAGATTTTTGAAGATGCCAAGGAAGGTCTCTGTGAAGCAAGGGATCTTTTGTGTTGCTTTGATGAACAACTTCCAGAGATACCTTGCTTGAAACTTCATTGAAATGAAGCATGCCTTTGAAGTTTGCAGTTCTGGTAGACCCTCTCTATAATTGAAGCAGCTTTGGGGAAGATATGGATTTTAGGTATTGCTGAACTACACCTCACATCTTTCTTTGCATCTTTGGCATATATGGGGATGTGCTGGGAGTTGCTATTGAGCAACATTTAGAGGGCCAGAGGTTCTCCACTTGTGCAGCTATCACATATGCCAGGAGGGCAGGTGATGGGAGCAGAAGACTTGGCCAGGATCTTCCTGGTCTTTTGAATGTCAGCATGCAGCAATAATTCCTGTTTAGTGTGAATCATTGTAGAAATGTATCACTTATTGAAAAAGAAAGCAGTGCTTCTTCCTAATAAAAGCTCTGTTTCAGTCAGGCCAACTTTAATTTATAACCAGCAATAGTGTGTGTGGACTCAACAAGCAGCAATAGCTGACTGGCGAGAACAATAAACTTGTTAGTTAAAAAAAAATTAACACTGGTTGTTTAACTGTAATGACAGCAATAAAGCAGGAGATGTGAAGTTGATACAGTCACAACTGAATCGTAATGGATGAGATATTTACAGCAAAGCTGTTAAAACATTGAATAAAATATGGGGAATAAGCAGGAGCAGATGTGGTTTTATACTACTGACTTGAAGCTTGTAAAGCAAGAGATCGTATGAGTAATAATCGCAGGTTGTAGTTCGCTATGCATGAATAAATGGTGATTGAGCCCCCGAGGTGAAACTTTCCAGATACAGAAATAACGTGAGAAAGCTGCACTTCTGTTATGTATGACTAAGTTTAGATTTTTAGGGCATTTGTGGCAGGACATATTTCAGAATGTACAGGTTAAATGCACATTTTTATCCTAGTGATTCTAGCAGGAAAAGATCCTAGTATACACCTTTATATGGTGACTGAAATGCTTTTTAAAAAAGAAGTAGGGGAATTCGTGTGATTCCTTTATGTACAACTCTCAGGATGCCTTCCACAAATGCAGTTCTAGTGTTCTAAAACATTTGTTTTGAATCTGGCCCATTTTTTTTTAATAGCCACTATCTCTGTAGCCCAAATCTTCTGTGGGTCTTTACAGGAACAAGATAGTGTTATGTGGTGCTTAGAGGGTCAGGAGAGATTCAAATCCCTATTCTGTGAGTGTACAGCCTGACTTGCTTTGCACATTACCCCAGAACACTGTTTCCTTAAGCATGGTTCACTTAGTACACTACAGTTGGTGGAGTTTATAAAATATGCCAAGCCAAAATATAATAAACTCCATTATGAGTGAGTGCAATGTATATATAAAGCTCAGCATCACCTATTCTGTATGGCAAAGGAGACAAGAGGAAAAAATCAGGTGCGCTTCTAGACTGACCCTTCTGAGAAGATATGAAACAAATCCAGCTGTAGAGAAGTAGGATTTATAATGACAATGAGTGAATGTGTGTCCAATTTTGTATTACATTTCGTGCAATGATTCAAGAACTCTTATTTCAGGGAAGAATGGATGATCTAGATCAGTGTTTCTCAACCTTGGCCGTTTGAAGATGCGTGGACTTCAACTCCCACAATTCCCCAGCCAGCAACGCTGGCTGGGGAATTCTGGGAGTTAAAGTCCACCCCTCTTCAAACGGCCAAGGTTGAGAAACACTGATCTAGATCAACAATGTTATTTAAAGTCTTCAGAGTAGACGGGTTGTGTTTCAGACCTGATGTAGTCTGTTAAAAATATAATACTATAAAACTCCTCCCCCGTGAATGCACTGGGGATCTGGTCCTTCTCCTCACATCCTGATGTCTGACATTTTGACAGGTCAAGCCAGTCTTGCAGAAAACTATCAGTTCTGAAGTCAAAGAGCAAGATTTCCGCCCTACCCTACCTTCTTCTAAGCAGCAAGTTACGTTTGATCTCAAGGGGACTTGCTCCTTGCTCACTGCTGAAGGATTTCTCTGGATGGAGCAATATCTTGGGGGAGGAGTCAAGTTCCCAAAGAAGAGAGCTAGGAGGACCTTGTGCCTGAGCTCCTTTTCAGTTCAGTCACTAAGTTGTGTCTGACCCTTCACAACCCCATGGACCATATGAGGCTTGGCCAGGCGCCACAGAGTGCCTCTGTCTCCCAGAGTTTGCCTAAACTCATGTTCATTGCTTCAATGACACTACCTAACCATCTCATCCTCCTTTTGCCTTCAACCTTTCCCAAAATCAAGTTTTTTTCCAATGAATCCACCTCCTCATTTGGTGACCAAAATATTTAAGCTTCTGCTTCAGTATCTGTCCTTCCAAAGGACCATCAGGGTTTATTTCCTTTAGGGTTGACTGAATTGATCTCCTTGCAGTCCAAGGGATTCTTGAGAGTCTTCTTATTCCTTGAAGGTCACATCAGGCTGTTTGGAGTCACATCCATAATTCTTACATTCCCAAAGGAAGGCTTGATCCCAAAGACAGGATGCTCTTCCTCCTCCATTTCAAAGTGTTCCACTTTATTTGGGCCCAACTGTTCTGGCACCAGCCCAAACTCTGCTTTAACCACAGGAAACAAATGATGATGCTAACATTTTCAGGAAAGTTGTACAAGCCATCCATTCAGAGATTTGATCTAAGGGAATTTGATCTCATCTCAGTATTGAACTAGGTTTCCAGATTAGATTGAAAATTTAGTGCCAGTGGTGGAATTGAATCAAATACTCTGAATCACCTTGGAGATCTAAATCAAATCCAAGCAATTAAAGTGTGAAATCAAAATGACTCTCCGATTTGGCTCACCAATGTGAATCAATGTGCTGAGTAGAATCAGATTAAAGCTACATTCCTGCACACTATTCTCCACCTCTAGGGCAAATAACCTGGTGTCCATCTGATGTTTTGGAAGATAGCCTCAATACTCTGTTGGTATCAGGCATATTGACTGGGCATGAAAAGAGCTAAAGCTCTATGTATTTGAAGGGCAAGTTGCCAGTCCTGAATTCAGATCTTCTTAGAGTCAGAGCAGATCATATTAAACCTGGAGAAGTTGTGGTATGCTTCAATCAACTATAGGTAGTCCTCAACTTACAACAGATCATTTGATGATTGATCAAAATTAAAATGGCAATGAAAAAGTTATGACCCTTTTTTACACTTACGATCTTTGCATCAGCAGCATTGCCATTTGATCAAAATAAAGATGCTTGCCAACTGACTCATACTTACAATGGTGGCAGTGTCCCAGGGTCACGTGATCACCTTTGTGACCTTCGGACAAGCAAAGTGAATGGGGAAGCCAGATTCACTTAACAACTGTGTTACTAACTGAACAACCACAATGATTCACTTAATAACTGCGGCCAAAAATGGTCATAGAACAGGGCAAAACTTACTTAACAAAGTCTAACTTGACAACAGAAATTTTGGGCTCCATTGTGGTCATAAGCCAAGGAACCCCTGTACTGTATTTGTGCTTTCCTTTAGAACTACAGAACCAATGTCACAGATGCAAATCATTTTAGCAGAAGTGCTTTGATTTCGCTCTGCTGCTTTATTACATTTTAGCTGAGTCCAAGCAAGAAATGTTTAATAAAGCAGGTAAGCTTATTAAACTTATCCATATGGAAGTAGAATCACTACTATACATAAGAAATGTGAATGGGAACTACGTGATTTAATAAAAGGTGGAAAGTTCTACTGGGTGTTTTTCAAGAAATACATTGAGGAGTTTCCTCCACTGAAATGCAATAGAGATAACCCCCCCTCCTCTTGACTTATAGTAGCCTTCAATTCTTCATTAATCATTACAATCAAATTATCTCAGGAAAAAAACACCACTAAAGCACCAAGCTTCATTTTCTCCATATTAAAATGTACCTTCAAGGATATCTATGGGGTTTTTTTTCTGGTTTCAAACCGTGAAGCAGATTTGCACTGGAGCACATTTACATTTGGCTGGGCAGCTGTTACAAGCTGTACTGTACAGTTTAGTGTGCAAAGAGCTAACAGTTCACATCTGGCCTGGGACTGAGATGGAGTTGTAATCAGACTAATTCATTAGGAGAGACAGATGCATCTGACAAACTAGAGATGCATTTAGATTTTTTCCCATTTAATGGCCTCGGTTTTATTTCTACCATGCATAAGGCACAAATGGGAAGGGGGGTATTTCCCTAGAAGGGAGCATTAGGAAACTCAAAATCCATTAGATAGTCATAGAATTATTATTTTTTTCATATTGAAACTTTGTAATGACATTGGTTCTGCTTTCAGATACTGAGAACTGGAAAGGTGCAAATATGTTGAGTCTGTTTTTGAAACATCTGCATTGTTACTGCTATTGCTATATTTTATGTCTATATTAGCCCTCCCTGAATGGCTCAGTGTGATTTATATTTTTTTAAAAATAACATTTTAAAATAAATGTTCAATGTAGAACTTCGTTTTAACTGTTTTGAAGTGTAGAAGCTAAGGCAAAATATTCAGATCCTGACAATTACATCCATCTGCAGTTCCTTAGATTGTGATATCTTTTGTGATTTAGCATCGGAGAATCCTGACTTTACAGTAGCTGAGCATATTGTGCAAACCAGGTAATTCAAAGTCAGGCAGGAAAGAACTGGCTTTGGGAAGGGAGAGGGAATGATTAAATTGTTAAGGGAAAAAATTCGGAAAAGATTACTCAGTTCTGAGAAGGACAAAAACATGAGAAAGAAACTCAAGACAGCCTCAACTTGATTTCATTTGGTATAAAATGGAGAAGACAGAAACTGTCACTGGCTATCAAAAGTATTTTTCTACCCAACAATAAACAACTTTCCTGGGATCTATGCTATTCCTGTTCCTTGACCATGCCAGTTTCAAAGGGATAACATTGTTTTAACATATAATCCGGTTTCTTTGAACATAATACGAGGTATGTAAATTAAGTAATGAGACTGGCAATGTAGCCAGTCTGGCAACACTTGGGAGGCAGGACTTGGAGGGGCAGCAGGTGAACATGTGATATGCCTTCAGTATGAGTTTGAACT
>JANHFR010005330.1:46618-58201 GCA_032468015.1 Mimophis mahfalensis
ACATTGATGAGACACTATAATACAACATAAAAAATGATGACATACACAAAAACATAAAGAACTATAGACTGGGAGATTCCTTCCCTCCCACCAAAAAAAATACATTTTTACATCCCAAGACAGTACTGAAGTCCACACTATAAAACTCACATCACTTAATCTTTGCCCAATTTATCCATGTATCTTTATCCATCAATAACCCACTGAAAATAAAGAAAGAGGAAAAGAAAAATACTTTCATTTTGGCCAATTCTTCCCCTTTTATGTTTTAATGATCTTCTAGTCATCCAATCATGCCAGCAGTCCCAACTTTCATTAAAGATCGATTCATTTTTACCCTTGAGTATGTAAGTTAGTCTGTCTGACTCTGCTCACCTTAAAATCTTATTTATAACCTGCTGGTCTGTTGGAATTTCTCTTGCTTTCCATTGCTGCGCATAAGACATTCTTGCCACACTAGTAATGTGTATGAATAAATGCCAATCTTTTTTTCTAACCTCTCCTGGATTTATTCTGAGCAAAAAGGATTCTGGGTCCAATTTAAACCCTATCCCGGTAATTTTGAAGAGCCAAATACTTTTCCCAAAAAAACATCTAGCCTGGTGGCACGTCCACCATTGGTGGAAGAAGGTGCCTCTAGCAGAGCCACATTTCCAACACCTGTCCAATGTGCCAGGAAATATTTTGGATATCCTCGCTGGGGGCAGGTACCATCTATACACCATTTTGTATATGTTCTCTTTAAAGAATGTAGCCATTGTTAGTTTCATGTTCTTTGTCCAGATTTGTTCCCATTTATCCAATTGTATCGTACATCTGATATTTCGTCCCCAGGCAATCATGGAGTCTTTTACAATCTCCTCTGCCATCACCGATGACAGCAGGAGATTGTAGACCAGTGGTTCTCAACCTTCCTAATGCCACAACCCTTTAATACAGTTCCTCATGGTTTGGTGACCCCCAACCATAAAATTATTTTCACATACACCTGTATTTGTATTGAAATGTGTGTTTTCCGATGGTCTTAGGCGACCCCTGTGAAAGGGTTGTTCGACCCCCAAAGGGGTCCCGACCCACAGGTTGAGAACCACTGTTGTAGACCTTCAAGATAAATTTAAACTCTCCTCCTAATAAAATTTTATCTTATACCTGTGTGATCATGTCAATGTCATATTCCTGCTTATCTTTTTAAAATCTTGCATATATTTGGGTGTATGCCCACGAATCTATCTCAACTCCTCTCACCTGGAGATCACTTCTTGATTTAATGTTTCCCGTGGAGTCTAGTAAGTCTTTATATGTCAATTTTTTATCAGGATTATATAGAGTTGGGTACATGATGGCTTCAAGTGGTGAAAACCAATCTGGGATTTTTATATAGTTCAATCCTTTGACCCTCTCACATATCCCTACCAGAATTTGTCTAAGTTGGTAAAGTATTTATGATGTTTGTCTTTTTTAGGCCAGAGATAGGAATGCCATCCCTGAAGGAAGTCATACCCTTCTATTGCCAATATCCTTCATCTTGTGAGAGTCACCCAATCCTTAATCCAAACAAGGGATGAGTCTTGGCAATAAAGCTCCCAATAGGGGAGGCCCAAGCCTCCCCTTGTTCTGTGCTCCTGTAACATCTTTCTTTTTATCCGCAGTTTTTGATCCTTCCAAATAAATTTTCCTACTGTTTGTTCTAATCTTTTGGAAAAACTCCCTAATTTGGCAGGAGCCATTTGGAAGAGGAAAGTCCATTTTGGTAGAATATGGGCTTTAATCACCGCAATCTGTCCTAAGAGAGAGTTGAATATTTTTCCAATTGTCCAATTTTCCTTCTGTTTCAGAGAGCAATTTTGAATAATTCAATTCCTTTATTGAGGAGCACCTAGATGATGAATAAATAAACAAAGTAAAATATTTGGTAAGAACAAAGGAGCATCCATGGAAGGGAGGGTCAACAAAGCCAAGATGTTGGTGGTAACCAAGGCCATCACCTGTTCTGACCTAGCTCCCCAAACATGACAAACCCTCTGTATTTAAATCAATGATTCCTTTATTAAGAGAGCCAGCAGCCCCAGCAAAAGTTTCTCTCTTACAGCAGGCTAACAAGTCTGTCCTGCAGGAAGATGAATAGTTGTTGGCCCTGCCTTTTATCCCCAGAGCCTCGCTAGCAGTGGTGGCTCTTCCTTCCCAAGGACCGGCCCATAGATTTCCAATGGTCTCCTCTCCTCTGCCTTCTGCACACCCTAGTGCCAGGCAGTGGACCCAGCTGTTCCTCCTCTTCCTCATCAGCTATCTCCAGACCTGGGGGCTGTTCACTCCATCTGAGGGCTGACGGACAGCCCAGGCTCCACCTCTGTCTCTCTCTCTCTGAAAGCTCCATTTCCTCTTCCCATTCAGAGCTCTCAGGTTGCCATGATGTTGACCGTGACTCCCATGCCTTCTCCTCTTCCTCTGATTTGGCTGCTGGAGGGGCTAGGGGCCAACAGGCCACAACAACACCCCTCCCTGAGGTTGATCTTACAAGGAGACTTCTTCCCATAATAGGGTATCTCTAGTGTTGGAATAAAACATGGGAGCAGTTTTGAAAAGCATATTGCCCATAATCTCTTTTAAATAATTCTATAAAATTTTCCAATCTGAGCTTTTAAATAATTTCTTTTAACATTGTAGAGCTCGTGAGTCGAATCTTAGCATCCTTCTAGGCTTCTTCTAGAATGTTTTATGCAAACATGAATAAATATTCATCAAAGCATATCGGGATAAGGGATCTCTCAACTATTTTCCCCTTTCTTTTATTCATGTCTTGTTTGAGCCCCTACATTATTAAAGCCGAATATATCTTAGCTTTCCCTTTTGAATTCAGCCCCAGAGCACTTCAGATTTCATTATACTTAAGACAATTCGTAGAAGTTCAATAACTTGCTCTGAGCAGCTATGCTGAGGTTGGGGAGGGGTGTTTCCCCCCCACAATAGCTTTTAATGTGTGCATCTGGCTTAATGAATAGCCAGCAGAAATGGTCCTTTTTTAAAAGAAAAAGAAAAATCTCCAAAAAGCCATTATTTATCACTTCGATCAATGAAATATATCAGTCTAGGCAGTAGATGCTCTTACGCCAAAACTTCATTCTTCCAAAGAATTCCCCACCTGTTTAAGAGCGTTCTGATCTTCTACAGAAGGATAACATCAGAATCACGCAAAGTGATAGCACCACTTTATACAGCACAGGTAAAAAACTACGCTTGGAATACTGCATCAACTTTCAGTGACTGTGATACAAAAAAGATGTTGAGAAAGAGTACAGAGAAGAGCAACCAAGACAATTAGGGGACTGGGGGCTAAAAATATGAAGAACAACTGCAGGAATTGGAGATGGCTAAACTGTATATGATAAATGACTGAGGAACAGGGTACGTCTAGAGAAGGGTTTGGGAGGAGGTGATAGACATCTTCCAGTGATTGAGGGGCTGTCACAGAGTGGAGGGGATTGACTTATTCTGCAAAGCACCTGAGGCAGGACAAAAAGTAACAGGTAGAAGATCATAAAAGAGAAATTCAGCCTAGAACTAAGAACTAATTTTAGTTAGTTAGTTAGTTAGTTAGTTAGTTAGTTAGTTAGTTATTTGATTTATATACCGCCCTATTCCTACTGGACTCAGGGCAGTGTACAGGGCATTAGAAACAGAAAATACAAAAGTTAAAAGTTAACTTAAAGTTAAAAGAATTAAAAAAACATGCCCTAACAAACAAAGTAAAATAACCCTCAATCCAGGCCAGCTAATGTGAAGAGCCAGGTCTTCAACTCCTTGCGGAAGGAGCGAAGGTCAGGGGCCGTTCGGAGCTCCAGTGGCAGCTGGTTCCAAAGGGGTGGGAGCTCCAACAGAGAATGCTGTAAAACACTTCTGAAGGCAAGACATGAAGGCAAAAAAACCCTCACTTACACTAGACACAGCTTCCCAATATTTCTTAACTGCAGTGTGTATGTATGTATACATGCATGCATGCATGTAGTTGGTTTATAGTTGCTATAGTTTATATATACTGTATATAGTTGTATGTAGGAATATTATAGTACCAGAATGGGCTCTGAGCTGACAGACCTAGGGGGTTTCCAGTGTTCCTATGATCTAATCTTTTTCCCAGGAGAAAGTGTCTTGAGAAGCACTGTGTTTATCTAACAGGATGTAAGGTGGGCTTCTCATATCTCTCTGGTTGCCATGACAATGGAGCTACTTTCCCAGCCTTTGGATTGCCTGCTTCTATGTATAATGTAATGCTGTATTGTATAACCATCTTTGCCATTGGTTCAATAAAAGTGGGAGGGGGCAGAGAGCAGAACTTTCTTTACTTTACTTTACTTCACTTTATTTCTGGCTCTTCACCTGACTTGCACCCTCTACTCTTTGCTCTACTCTTGGTCCTCCATCTTTGGGTCTCTACCCCCATCACTATGCCTCGATGCTCTCCTCCCTGGAAACAGCTGCCTGGTCTATCACTGTCTGTATTTACAACAGTTGTATATATACTGTATATAGTTCAATTCAACCCAATATAGGTACTTCCTAATTCCAAATGAGTCAAGGTAGATTGCAATTGATTACAAATAGAAACAACAACACTAAGCAACATAAGATGGGATCTACCATCTTAAAACCCTTGGATCTTGAAAGAGTGCTATAGGCGACCCTATACCAATTCAGACAAATGGTTGTCCAGTCCCTTCTGAAGATGTCCCCAGTGTTGGAACACTCACAACTTCTGAAGGCAAGTTGTTCCACTGGTTCATTGTTCTAACTATCAGGAAATTTCTCCTTAGTTCTAGATTGCTTCTTTTTTGTTCAGTTCCCATCCGTTGCTCATGCCTTGCTTTCTGGTGCTTTGGAAAATAAGTTGACCCTCTTTTCTTTATGGCAGCCCCTCAATCTAGTATGGGTTTCTGTAACCTACATCTTATGGGGATGTGGTGGCTCAGTGGCTAAGACGCTGAGCTCGTTGATCAGAAAGGTTAGCAGTTTGGCAGTTCGAATCCCGAGCACTGCATCACGGAGTGAGCTCCCATTCTTTGTCCCAGCTTCTGCCAACCTAGCAGGAAAGCAGTTCAAAATGCAAGTAGAAAAATAGGGACCACCTTTGGTGGGAAGGGAACAGTGTTCCGTGCACCTTTGGCATTTAGTCATGCTGGCCACATGACCACGGAGACGTCTTCAGACAGCGCTGGCTCTTCGGCTTTAAAACGGAGATGAACACTGCCCCCTAGAGTTGGGAACAACTAGCATGTATATGCAAGGGGAATCTTTACCTAACCTACTGTACATCTTACTCTATTGTTTATGGAAGAGAAATCTAAAAGAAAAAACAAGAATCCTTAGAATTGAATTTAAAAGTGAGCAGTGAAATGGATTCCCAGTGAAAGACAGAAGAATTACACACTCAGTTGCACCCTTACCAACGTAAGCACAAGAGCTCTGAACTTGTCTTCAGGATGGGGGTGAAATTAAAAGTAATTTCTTGCCCACCCAGCTGAATAAAACCAGGTACCATGAATTAATTTGAACGTGAAAATAGCTTTTTGTGAGGCAGAGAAGTTTTCCATCTATACTCTGGTCTGCCAAAGTGCTTTGAAGTTGAGAGTTGTTTCAATTGGGTTTCTTTTATGGCCCAATATCTAACATTTCAGTCTGTGGCAGAGAAGGTAATGCAAAGTCTTCTGTTAACTACAAAATTGCCCTGACTCCCATCACAAACCGCGCTACAGCAGCCAACGATAATGAAGAATAATTGTTATGACGTGTATATAAAACATTTCCAGGGTGATATAATTGTGACTTATTATTTGAAATAGTACAAAGTGGTGTAACTGAAGGTTGAGAGCCTGTGATGACTGATTAAAAAAAATGGAAAAGAAACAGTAGGAGTAATATTTACACCGATAACTCTGTCTCCATCTCTCTTGGGTATAAAACAACTCAAGGTGAGCCTCTTGCTGGTTTCCCAGGCCAAGCAACCAAATGAAAAGAAGGTTCAGTAATAAGTTAGTCCTCGACTTGCAGTCACAATTGAGCCCAAAATTTCCTTGTGCTGGATCCCATCCTCAGGGAACTTCTTGCTCACCAGAATGCATGTTTTGTCCTTGGTGGCACTAGTAACAACAGCCAATGACTTCATTACCGGCCACCAACACCCCAGTCAACAACTAAAAAGCCACACACAACCAACCACACAGGTAGAATAACCCAAAAGTCACAGTAGGGAGTGGTTTTATTTATTTATTTATTTATTAATCGAATTTTTATGCCGCCCCTTTCTCGCAGGACTCGGGGTGGCTTACAACATACTAAAAAACACCAGTATAACTATTAAAAACAAATTAAACAACTTAAAATTCGATTAATGTTAAACTATAACAATCAATTAAACCCCGCCCCCCATCAGCCAAGGCCGTCCATCCAAAAAAGCCAGGTCTTTAATTCAAGCCGGAAAGAGCGGAGGTCGGGGGCCGTCTCAAGGTCAACGGGCAGTTGGTTCCAAAGGGTGGGAGTGCCCACAGAGAAGGCTCTCCCCCTGGGGGTCGCCACCCGACACTGTTTGGCCGCGACGGCACCTGGAGGAGGCCAACTCTGTGACCGCGAACTGGGCGGTGGGGAGCTGAGGCCGTCAGGAGGTGCTCCCGCAAGTACCCTGGTTCCTCAAGGATGAGCTCAGAAGACTAAATCTCTGGTCCTGGCGAACAATCCAGATTGGATCCTACAACGTTAACTGGACTTTATTTATTGCATTTATGGGTGTATCAGACTTGATGTATGGTAGTTCAGTCACAGAGGCCAAATTCTGGATAAATATTAAAGAAAAGAAAAGCCTAAGGAAGGCTAGGTGTGACATGATAGCAGTGTTCCAATATTTGAGGGGCTGCCAAAAAGAAGAGGGGGTCAACCTCGGTGACAACCACCGAGCCTTGGTGGTGCAGCAAATTTAAGCACTTAGTACTTAGCACTTAACTGCCAGATGCCTGCAGTTACTTCAAATCTCACCAGGCTCAAGGTTGACTCAGCCTTCCATACTTCCAAGGTAGGTAAACTGAGGACCCAGATTGTTGGGGGCAATAAGCTGACCTTGTAAAAATGCCGCTAATAAGCAGGCATATACAAAGAATGAAGGCTATTGCTAAGCACATTGACTTGTGCCTCTAAAGATTGTAAGCCGCCCTGAGTCTCCGGAGAAGGGCGGCATATAAATTGGAATTTTTTTTTTAAAAAAAAAAAAACCTATTCTCCAAAGCACCTGAAAGCAAGACAAGAAGCAATGGATGGAAACTAATCAAGGAGAGGTCCAACCAAGAACTAAGGAGAGATTTCCTAGGATTTTCTCTCTGTTTTGGTAGAAGAAAAGGATCGCTAAATTTACATATAGCCAAGTGGGTAGTTAGCTTAGCCCTAAGTACAACTAGGTGTGTTGTAGGCTAAAGCTAATCCTTTGGTGGTTAATTGATTGTCCCCTTTTTGCAGCCTTCACAATATGATTGGTGGATTCATTTTGCCATGCTCAAATGTGTCTTGGGTGAGCTGACTTTTAGACACAATTTTGGCCACGAAGAAGGAAAACACAGCAGCAATAAATGATTGCCATTCTTGAATATCACCTCAA
Source organism: Mimophis mahfalensis (assembly GCA_032468015.1). Taxonomy (NCBI): domain Eukaryota; kingdom Metazoa; phylum Chordata; class Lepidosauria; order Squamata; genus Mimophis; species Mimophis mahfalensis. Next base: position 54,252 of record JANHFR010005330.1, read on the forward strand.
TAAGCTGTCTGAGTTATCCCGGTTTATTCTGTGGGTTCAGTCCACTCAAAGGTAGGACTTTGCCCTTCCCAGAGACCGGAGTTGATATTTCTCTTCGTGCTGCTTAAGTCTTGGCAGATAACGGATCTTTTTGTGGTGTTTTTATTTCATTGCATTGCAGTTACTTAGGAAGAGGCCAAGATTTGAGACAATCATCTTTTATATCTTTGGCCTTCATAATTCAGACCAGAGTTGCTCAGCAAGTTTTGTGGCATCAATGGCAGGTTTATTCCGAAAGGATGTCTTTACTGCAAGGTTTCCACATTGTACTGTACATAATATCTTTTGACTTTTGACTCATGTTATCTTTTATTAACTTTTACTTTGGTGTGTTTTTCCTCTTTATTCAGCAGGATAAGACTTGAGTGGTTAACAAATGTAGTAGCTAAATAAAATTAAGATGCAGACTGGGCACAAGTAGAGAAGAAGGAATATCATATACACCACTATTTAGATGTTCAGTTTGTTTGCTGAAGGTGGCCTGAGGCCTGCTTAGAAACGCCAAACTCTGGAAGATGATTTAGATGATGGTTTAAGCTTGTTTATTGAAGGCTACCTGAAGCCTGCTTAGAAACACCAAACTCTATGATGGTTTAACTCAGTGGATGGTTGATGTTTGTTTGCTGAAGGCTACCCAAAGCCTGCTTAGAAACACTAAACTCTGGAAGATGGTTTAGATGATGGTTTATGTTTGCTGATCCCTGAAGTTTAGTGTTTCTAAGCAGGCTTTGGAAACACCACTCTCTGGGTTGATGATTTAGATGATGGTTTAAGTTTGTTTGCTGAAGACCATCCAAAACCTATTTAAAACCACCAAACTCTGGGTTGATGGTTTAGCCGACTTGATGGTTTAAGTCGGTTTGCTGAAAGCTACAGAAGAAACACCGAGCTCTGAGATGATGATGTAGTAGGGATAACTTACAGGACAAGGGTTCAAAGCAATCTTCCACAACCTGAGGCCTTCCAGATCTATCGAACTTCCACTGTCTTAATCCTTCTAATCACCAGTTAGTAGGAGAACTATGCTTCATGGAACATGGGACTGGGGAGGGGATTTTTTTTTCTTCCTGTAGGATTGGAAGTACACAAAGAGCTTTCTCTGCAGGATACAAATGAGAAAGTAATCACTAGCTGATTACTCTCTCTAGCTGAGTGTTAGAGAGAGGCTGGTAAGAAGGAAGGAAGCATGAAAGGTATCATGTGGACACCAAAACAATTATTAAAATAATACCCTGTGTCTGGAGAGATGCTTCCTCCAATTGTGTTGACTTATATATTCTTGGGGGGATGCAGTGGCTCAGTGGCTAAGACACTGAGCCTTTTTATCAGAAAGGTCGGCAGTTCAGTGGTTCAAATCTCGAGTGCTGCATAACGGAGTGAGCTCCCGTTACTTGTCCCAGCTTCTGCCATCATAGAAGTTCGAAAGCATGTAAAAATGCAAGTAGAAAAATAGGGACCTCCTTGGGTGGGAAGGGAACTGTGTGCCGTGAGCCTTCGGCATTTAGTCATGCCGGCCACATGACCACGGAGACATCTTCGGACAGCACTTGCTCTACGGCTTGGAAATGGAAATGAGCACCGCCCCCTAGAGTCGGGAACGACTAGCACATAGCGCGAGGGGAACCTTTACCTTTACCTTTACCTATATATTCTTGGAGAAGGCCTCACCAACATTTGCAAGTTTCTCCATTGACGGCATAAGAAGAGCATGAATTTTATTTTCTTTTAACTTCAAACCATGTCTCTCCTTCGAGGCAGTTCCATGCAGTTCCGTGCCATATATCTTAAGCAACTCGTCCTCTCAATCAGGCTGACAATCTGTTGGCTTCAAATTAACATGGCAGGCCCAGAGTAATAGATGACGCTGTCTCTTTTGATAGAAATGCAAGCATAAGACGACAGTTCCAGAGGCAACAGCAACATCTCTCGTTGTTCATTCAAGAACGAGAAGGGGCTCAGAGTCACTGTGCAAAACCATAGCAATGAATCATTGTATTAAGCTAGTGTTTTGCTAGCAAAGTGCTGGCAATAAAAGATTTAATTTTTATTTGCTCTTAAGAGGAAAATGGAAGCAAGGAAGAATGACGTGCTGGGAAATTTTATGCTGACCAGGACAATTTACGGCGTTTCATGTCTGAAAGTCATTCTTGCTTGGGCATCCATCAGCGGCAAGTACAGAAATAACAAAAACTGTCTTTCATCTTCTGCTGGGCTCCATAAAATCCACTCTTTTGCTATTATGTCTTTTTCTTGGGTTTTTTTATTTGTTAAAAGTAGGGGTTGAACAGGCAATCAGGTTCTCTCTTTCCAAATTGTTTTGTTCCTTTATTGATTTGATTTCTCTGTTTATTTATTGGTATCCTACCTGTATATTATATTATATTATATTTTAATAGTTCAAGGCAGGTAACATATCCAACGTATGTTGGAGAGGGATTGGCCCAAAGTCACCCTGCTGGATTTCATGGCTAAGGCAGGATTAGAACCCACCATTTCCTAATCTTTGGCCCAAAGTCACCCAGCTGGATTTCATGGTTAAGCAGGACTAGAACTCCACATCTCCTACTGATTGGCCCAAACTCACCCAGCCAGCTTTCATTCCTAAGGCGGGATTAGAACTCACCATTCTCCTAGTGATTGGTCCAAATTCAACCAGCCAGATTTCATGCCTATGATGGCACTAGAACTCACTGTCTCCTAGTGACTGGGCCAAAGTCAGCCAGCTAGCTTTCCTGCCTAAGGAAGAACTAAGATGGGGGGGGGGAGGGAAGTGGGATTGATTTTTAATTAATCAACCATCTCGCAGGTGATAATCCCCTAGTGGACCCCCAAGGCATCAGGCAGATCCAGGTCTTGAGGTTCCTGCAGAAGATCAGAAGGATGAGAACCCCAGGGAGTAACCTACTCCAAAAGGCAGGAGCCACAGCAGAGAAGTCTCTTCTGGACGCTGCCAAGCGAAATTTCTTGACTGACAGGATCAGTCAGTAAGAAAACTCTGGTGACTGTTTGATTGACGTAACTATACCCAAAGCACTCAACACCGGAAATTCTAGAGCAACGGTTCTCAACCTGTGGGTCGCGACCCCTTTGGGGGTTGAATGATCCTTTCACAGGGGTCACCTAAGACCATCGGAAAACACATATTTACAATGGTCTTAGGAACCGAGACACTGCTACTCTATCTGTCTTCTTCCACACCGCTCCTGCCCTTCATCTTTGGGCCTACCCAACCCGTCTAGTCCAGCACTGGCGGGAGCGGCATGGAAGACGAGCCAGACTGGGGGATCCTGCCACCGCCACCTGGCCGCCTGCCCATCCTCACTGTTCTCTGGCACCCCTTGTGGCCGTGCAGCCCTGCACATGCGCAGTAGCAACGAAAATAATTTTATGGTTGGGGGTCACCACAACATGAGGAACTGTATTAAAGCGTCACAGCATTAGGATGGTTGAGAACCACTGCTCTAGGGGGTCTCTATCTATCCTTTTATAAACATTCCTCCAGTGAAATGTTTATTCTTTATTCAAATAGCCATGAAAGATTGGGACATAGAGCCAAGACTAATAAAGTTACAAGGGACCTTGGAGGTCTTCTCATCCGACCCCCTGCTCAGGGAAGAGACCATATGCCATTCCAAACAAGAGGCTGCCCAGTCTCTTCTTGAAAATCTCCAGTGATGGAGCACCCACAACTTCTGCAGACAAGCTGTTCCAATGATTGATTGTTCTCACAGTCAGGAAATTTCTCCTTAGGTCTAGGTTGGAGTTGTCTTGGATCATCTTCCATTCATTACATCCTTTTTTAAAAAAAATCCCATTTATATCCCGACCTTCTCTGAAGACTCAGGGCGGCTTACAATCTAAGAGCACAACGCATTGTGCTCAGCAACAGCCTTCATTCCATGTATATGCCT
>JANHFR010005337.1:0-13502 GCA_032468015.1 Mimophis mahfalensis
GCCTGGTGGGACTCGAACCTGCACTAATTGCAGGCAGCTGGTATTACTTTAAGAGGCATTAAACCCCTACACCACCACGGCTCACGACATCAATGGAAGGAGTGGGGAGCTCTCATGCCCTTAACTGTATGTGCCAAGTTGAGGCGAATATTTTATAGTTGGTATTCAGTAGAGATATTGGTCTATAGTTCTTTATTTGTGTTAAAACTGAATCCTTGTTTTGTATCAAGGTGATGTTAGCTTCCACCCATGATGGTGGTATCTTCGCTTCAGATAAAACTGCGCTGTATAACTCTAATAATGTTTGGCCCAGGATATCTTATAGTTCTTTGTATATTTCTACCAGTAGCCCATCTGAGCCTGATGTTCTGTTGTTTTGTTTGTTTTCTGATTGCCTCTGCTACTTCCGTCATAGTTATTTTCTCATTCAGCATAGATTGCATTATTTCTGGCACTTTAGGTAAATTAGCTTTTCTTAGATATTGTAGTATTTTCTCCTCAGAATATTCCTCATTATCATGTTGTTTCCTATAAAAGTCCTGGATAATATTCTTTTTTTCCTCAATTTGGTAATGTAGAGTTCCATCTTTATCTTGCGATTTGCTTATTCATTTTTTCGGTTTCTCCTTTTTCAGTTTATAACCTAGCCACCTTCCTGGTTTACTTGAATTCTCAAAAAAATTTGTTTCATTCTTTTTATATGTTGCACCAGCTCTTCTTTTTCAAGGATATTCAATTTGTGTTTAGTTAAGTCCATTTGCTGTTTTAGGTTTATTTTTTGGGGTTCCTTTTGTAACTTGAGTCTAAAGTCTTCTAGAATTCTTTGTTGTTGCATCTTCCTTTTCTTTTTCTTTGCTGTGAAAGTTATGGCAATTCCTCTCATATATGCTTTTGCTGTATCCTGTAGGTTTTGTAATGACACGTCCTCTTTCGTGTTTTCTTTAATAAAGAATCTCATTTGTTTTTCTGATGTCTGCTTAAATTCTATAACTTTTAGTACTGATCAGTTCAGAGTCCATCTTATATTTTCTTTCATCATTTCCAGCTAATTGTCATTGGATTGTGGTCTGCTCATAAATTTGTATCTAATACTGCCTCATATACATTTATATTTAATTCCATTGACACCCATATCATGTCCATTTTAAATCAGGATCTGTGTCTCTTAGAATAGAATGTGTATTGGTTTCCCCATACAACTTGTATATTTAATTCTTCTGCCATTTTAAAGAAGGTTCTAGGTAGAATCCTACTTACTCTTTTCCTTATTCTATTGCTTTTATAGTCCAATTTTTTTTGTCTATTATCACATTGAAATCCCCTGGAAGGCAGATATTGTCACACTCCATCTCACATATAGTATTATGTAGTTTTTTACAGAATTGTTCTTGTTCACTATTAGGTGATTAGATTGCAAGTAGGAGTACCCGGCTTTTATTTAATATTGCTTCCACAATTAAAATCCTTCCCTCTTCATCTTTATGTATTTGGTTTGCCTGAATTGTTTCTTTGATGTATAACACCTCTCCTCTCTTCTTTTGTTGTGATAACAACACAAATAGTATCCCCAATTTGGGGTAGTCCAATAGTTGTTTGTGTTTTTCTTTTATATGGATTTTTTGTAGTGATATTATGTCAAGACTTAATCTTTGTAATTTGTTGATGGTTTTCTTCCTTTCCATGGGTGAGTTCAAGCTGTTGATATTTAGTGATAATATCTTAAGTTCCTCTTGCATTGTTCTATTTATATCTAGGTCTTATACTCCTGATTGCTCTTATTTCTCTTGGTTCTTTGGGTCTTGTTTCATTGTTCTCTTTTTGGTCCTTTTTCTCTTTTTCTCTGTCCTTTTGCTGTCCTTTTGTTCTCTTTTTGGTCCTTTTCATTCATCTTTTGTATCTTGTCTTTTAATTCTCCCATATCACTTCTCACTTCTCCTATTTCCATCTTCATTTTGTCATGGTTTTTTGTCATAATCTCCTGCATCGATTGGAGCATGGCCTGAAGTTCCTTAAATGGGTTAAATCTCTCCATTTGTAACATGTCTTCTGTAGACCTCTGATTGGATGGAGTCGAGGTAGCTGATGATGGTGTTCAGGCAGGTTTCCTCCTTAACCCTAAACTAAGATAGAGTTTGAAGTGCTTGTCATGGTCAACAATTTGGTCAGGTTTTTTTAGTATCCAACACCCCCAATCACCTTTAACACATATATAATCCTCCAGCACCCCAGATCTCACTTAACCAATAGTTATAAAAAGAAAACCCCACTTCTGTCTTCTTTTTAGTCCATTCTTTGTAACCCACTTTGCCCTATATGCAACTAGAAGAGAAATGATGATGATGATGATGATGATGATGATGATGATGATGATGATGATAACAACAACAACAACAACAACAACAATAACAACAACAATAATACCACCAGGATAAGAAGAGTGAATTCGTAATCCAAAAGGGACCGTTATGTTTGTCATTAATGTTCTGCTTTATCTGCCCGTTAATATTCTGAGTCCATAAAGAATGTTTGTAATCCAGAAATCCTGTTAGATCACCAACTTCTAGTAGATCAGTTTTAATCCACCTTGTATGTAATCCACCACAAGTCAGCTAGAATTATAAAATATCCAAGAAGTGAGAGGGGGGGAAATCCACAATCCTTCCATTCTTGCTCCATTCTTCTCACTGTGCTTTATATATCAATATAAGAGGGGGAAGATACTTTACTTTCCCTGTTTTAGCCCAAAGTTCAGGAAAGTGATTCAGCAAAATTATGAATTGTCTCTATCCCAGGTTGGCTCTATCCAGATCTTCTTTAACAAGTCTAGTCCAGTCCAGTCCAGTCCAGTCCAGTCTCTTTGATTTTTCTGTAACAGCAACAACTCCCTTCACACTTCCTGATTGTTATGGATCTGTGGCAGCTCTCCCTTTTTTCTCACCATTTCAACAGTGGAGGGAGAGAGAAGATTCCTTCCCCTCCTTCTCTCCAGAGGCCCCCCTTTCTTCTTAAATCAGCATAGGAATTTCACTCACTTTGGTAGAGTTGGAGACAAGGCTTTATCCAAGTCCAATCCACTGTTTCCTTCAGCCTTTTCACTGCTTGCTCTGACCAGCTGTCATTGCTTTGGTTCGGCCATTAATGGCTATCTTCTTCCCCACCTTCTTTCTGGAAGGATTTCTCCTGACCAGCAAAGTGGATCACCATCCACTTGTGCACTGCAGAGAGCCATTCCTCTCCTGTTGCCCCTACAGGGTGCCTTCAGCTCCTAGGAGCCCCTCGGACAGACAGAAACTGGCTGTGCTACATGGAGATCCTGCTCATATGCCCGTTTGCGATGACACCAGCTGGCTCCCCACTTGAAGATGCAATTTTATAATAACATCAAGGAAAGAAGCATCTTAAGGAAAAAATGTATAATTCAGTGCCATGGCTGATGAATTCAACCTCCAAGTAGCATCAGGGAAGATTCAAGACAGAAATTTTGGAGATGTTTTGCCAGCCAATATCAGTAATATTGATCAGAAAGTTAGTTATAGGGGTATATAGGGGTGACCAAGCAGTTAAGTTGCTGGGCTTGTGAATTGGAAGGTTGGCAGTTTGAGTCCTAAGTGCCACATGACTGAGTGAGCTTCCATTACTTGCCCTGGCTCCTGCCAACGTACCAGTTCGAAAGCATGTAGATGCAAGCAGATAATTGGAGAGATGTATTGACTTAGTGGTCATATTTACTTAACACAAATGACCCAAAGACCTAGGGATTTTGTAAATTTTTCTGTTAAATTTTGTAATGATTCTGGCAAGGCATGATCATGAAGGGCTGAATTTATTTTTACTGAATTCCCAGCCATTAATGACAGGAAGCATCCCAAGCATTTTGCCTTAGGAGAGCATTGTCAACTTTTTATGATATCACCAGTCCGTCCTGCACTGTGAATCAGGTGGGAAGCCTGAAACAGAACACCAGGAGGAAAAGAAGAAAAACCTGCAACACTATATGAAGTACTGATTTACATGTACCTTCCAATAATACTTCCTGTCCCTTCTAATGAAGAAGCTGAAGAGGAGGAGGAGGCAGAGGAGGATCTGTATCTCACCAATTTCTGCTCAGTTCCAACGTAGCCACAGAGAATATAGAAGGTGAAAGATGAAGTAATAAGAAGCTTCCTAGCCTCCCTTGTGTCATCTAACAACAAAACCCTAGCAAAAAAAGCCCTAAATATCATGCAAAGGAAAGAAATGTCTTTAATGAACGAGAAAAATAGGAGTCCATAAGACACTTTCTTCCAACCACAACAAGCCCAATGGAAGGTTACAGTAAGAAACAGGATAAATATTCTAGGCCAATTGACCTTGCCCACCTTGGGATGGGTGGAGTTCAACTCCCAGAATTCCTTAGTAAGCAAAGCACCTATAGGTTTATAGCAATTGTATGGCGTGTAACATAAAAGTGCCAGCAAAACAAAACAAAAAACATAGTATCACGTCAGCATTACACAATATCAAGACAGAGAACATACTCAGTATTCTGTAGTAAGGCTCTTCCTCCACCCACTCAGGTGTGCTTTCCAGATTCAGCAGATCAGACTAAGCACAGCATTAGTCCCAGTCCACTGAAGTGAACCATGTGTAAATTCCATTCAAGTGGCAGCATTTAAGTTAACTGAATCTAATTGTATTAATCTGACTGGCTGAATTTCTATAACTATTAGCCAAATACAACCAACCGAACATAAGTGGATTTATTCCTGAATATTTATGTATAAGATTTCACAGATGTCTAATCCATGGATGTGAGCCAGCATTTTACCTGAGGCCTCACCATTACTAAATATGTTATTTGTCAAGTACTGGGTCAATATTTATGCATTGTCCTCACACATTTGCGAGAGGCTTAGCCAGCTAAATCAACTACAACTAATGCAGTACCAACACTCCACCACATTTTTCTTTTCTACTTCTGCTTACTCACTTTTTTCAGTGCTGTTGTAACTTAAAATGGTCGCTAAATGAATGATTGGAAGTCAAGGACTACCTGTAATTTAAATGCAGTAGTCAACCAAACCCTATACACAAAGGCATAGTAAATAAAATGTTCCAATTATGCTTACGGATCCATATATGTGATTTTGAAGAAAGATGAAACCAGGCCTTCCTTTGTTTTAAGATTCAGTAGGAATCTTAAATAAACACACTGTGTTTATTACAGTGTACGGTCTGTGAGATCTGTGCATTTGTGTGTATATACACACACACACACGCACACACACACACACGGACTTCTATTGAACTCATTCAAAAATTCTATTCAAACTGAATCAATTCTCCTAATTAAAATGCAATTTTGAATCAGTTTTTGACTGCTTCGTCTATTCCAATTAAATATAAACCATAATTTAGAATCTTACATGCATCTATATTTATTGTGTAGTGATAATATTAGTATCACTGATTTGACTATTAAGCAGTATATGATCTGTAGATATTATTGTCAATATCTTCAATTTATTGTGGCCGTAAGATATGTTTTCTAGTAATTTATATATTCATTTTGTGTTTCCTGTCATTTCTTCTTAGGATGGAATTGGGGTAGATGAAAAGCTGTCATTAAGACAGGTAGCTGTTGTTGAAGATTTCTTTGATATAATCTACTCCATGCACGTGGAAACAGGACCAAATGGAGAGCAAATCAGAAAACATGCTGGACAAAAAAGAACCTATAAAGCAGTAAGTAAATATTCTCACACAAAGAGGAATGGCATATTGCTATGTTTTATCCAAGATAAATAAGGTATAGTTGTCAATTATCTTTCACTCAAACCATTTGATTGATCTACATGGATCTGTGTTGACCTGCATTAATAAGCTGAAATATGTTTTAATATATTTGGATTTCAAGTCAAGAAAGAATGCAGACATTATAATGTGCCAATGGTGTACAAATTATTTGAACTATAATAAACAAAGATATAATAGGACCTATGCTGATCAGGTAGATCAGAACTGGTTCACAGTATATTTAAATAATGTTTCATATAGGAATGTATGAAATATTCCTCTAACTGATAGAGAAATCAAGTTGTATATATATTCTGTCCTACTTATCAAGCTGATTCTTTTGTATTTAATCTTTTATTTATTGATATATTTGATAAGTTATGTTATCCTTAGATAACATAGAGATGAATATTTAGATAATATATAAATATTATTTATATTAATATATGTATACCATATATTAATATACTATATTAATAATAAATGAAAACATTCCCCAATAATTTTAGTAGGTATACAATCTTCAGGAAACATGATAAATTTATATTTTTTAAAAAGTTTCAAACACTTTATTCTTAAGAATATTTCAATTATACTACTGTCTTTATCACTTTCATAGTGAACCAATTTTCCAGTCTGAAACCCCACTTTTATTTCTCCAGTCAGAAACATGCCTTCTTAAGTTCTCCTCTACCTTACTAATTCATCTTTTAGTCAAACAATGTACTTGTACATTACAATGGGGCATTGTTAAAGTGATGTATGAATCAACCAAGTTCCAAATTGAAGAAAGCAATACTAAATTTGAGATGTAGAGCTATAAAAGGAACAAAATTTAGTTTCAATGAATTTGAGATTAATTCAGTAAAAAAATGACCACTGTACTAATAAGGGACATTAATATCTCTTTTGATTTTTTTTATTGAGATAACATAGCAGAGATGACAGATTATTATTTCTAAAACATTAATGATGAAAGTTTAAGACAAATAACTTCAAGATTTTATATAATAAAAATGTGAATAGTTTTAAGGAAGATTATTGGATTGGTCCCAACCTACTTCAACTTCTTTTCAAAAACTATTTCAAAAATAAGCTTTACTAAAAAATAAAAAAAAGCCTTTCACTTGATTTTTCTGTGCTAAAGAGCCTATTGATATACTGTAGCTCTTTGACGGGGTTAACTTTTTCTGAGAATTATGTGCTGCCTGTTAATTTAAAAAATGGAGGCATTTATATTAACACTTGCATATATAATACAATATAATATTATATATGCACAATATAATGTTATATATTATACACAATCATATAACTGAAAACACACCAGGATTATACAATACACTATACAATAAAAATTCACTTAGAACGTGGTCAGGACAGACAAATACCTGAAGGAAATGTAATTGTTTATTTTTGGGGGAGTGGAATTTGAGAGACTTAAGAAATATATTGCCATTAGGAGAAATGAAATAAACAAAAGACTGAATGACCTGAACAGTTTCAAACAGATTGGACTGTAGAGACTGTCATGGAGAAAGATCAGATGAAGAAATTGAGAGTGAAGAAATAATGAAAATAAAAGAGTATGGTTTTAGTGAAAAGAAGGTAATACGAGAAAGAGTCAGATTGCAAAGAAACAGGAGAGCATACTGTATTTCTCATCCTTCTTTCCTCCAACTCAACTCATCTAAAGAAGTTATATCAGATGAGTGTGGCACACATACTCTCTCTCTTCTGATAGTGTTCTGACAGATGTAATCATTTTACAGATGTAATCAAACTCATTGACTGGCTACTCAGAACATAGTCAGAGAAACACTGTACTCAGCCCTCACCCTCAGCTATCTTCACATATGGAAGGAAAAATTCAGTGGTGCGCAAGAATTTGCGAAATCAAAAAGTAAAACAATTCTCTGAATAACCCTAAAATTTCTCCAAAGCTATTTGAAAGCACCTGATTTGATCTGATGCCTTAAATGATGCAAAATTTCTATGTGTAAAAAAACCTCTTTCAAAATGATCTTTGTGTAATTTCTATGTGTAAAACTCTTTAAAAAGGACTTTAAAACATCACAGAACCACAAGGCAATGGTCCCTTACATACTTTTTTTGTTTACCTTAGCAATTCAGAGAAAGGTTGAGCAGCTGGTTCTTTTAGGAATTTATTGGAGACATTAGACTTAAACAGTGGAAACTTTATAATTAAGCAGTATTCAACACAATAATTAAAAGTTTGTTGTAAAGTTTTTTGAACATAAAAAATATTTTGTGTGTGTAAGCCAGTAGAGCAATGTTGGAACCACACCAGTATAATTCATTATAAAAAAACATGATACATATTCTTATTAGGTTAAAAAAATGCACTGAATATATAAAGAATAAATATCATCACAGGCTTTACAACCTTTCATTTTTTCTATCCCCCCCTCAGCTGTAGTATATCATCAAGTGTTCACAATGTTTAGGAACTAAGTGGTACACCTGGAATTTTGAGAAGGTGTTGTGAACAGTTTCATAACATAATTGCTATAGTTGTGAACCATCCATTTTATGAAAGTCTGATTTCTGAAGTCAAAAAACGTGAACTAATTTGTCATATATAATAATGAATAGTGATAGCAATAGCATTTAGACATTTATTTATTTATTTATTTATTTATTTATTTATTTATTTATTTATTTATTTATTTATCAGATTTATATACTGCCCTTCTCCCGAGGGACTCAGGGCGGTGTACAGGGCATTAAAAACACACAGTAAAAATATTAAAATAAATTAAACCCAAACACACCCTGACAAACGGTTAAAATCAGGTTAAAACCCCACCCCTCAGTCCAGGTCTGCTTGCTCGAAGAGCCACGTCTTGAGGTCTTATATGCTGCTTCACAGCACTTTACAGACCTCTCTAAGTAATTTACAGAGCCAGCATATTTCCCCCCAACAACCAGGGGTCTTCATTTTACCGACCTTGGAAGGATGGAAGGATGAGTCAACCTTGAGCCCGGTGAGACTTGAACTGCCAAATTGCAGGCAACCGGCAGTCAGCAGAAGTAGCTTGCAGTACCGCATCCTAACCATATGCCAACGTGGCTCTTGAAGAGGAGAGATTTTTGCCTACAAATTTCACAACAAGCATTTCAGTCCATATAGCACAGCCCCCACTTGACTGAGGATAAGTTAGTGAGGCTAAAAGCAAGAAACTAATAAAGAAACTAAATGAAAAGCAGAAATAATTTTTGGGTCCCAACAACACAAAAATAGTTACTTATATCTACAGTTTTGTTCTGTGAGTTAAATTTTCCCTTGTTTCATTCATTTCATAGAAAAGTAATCCAAGTAATTTCACCAAATTATTATTAAATAATTTCCTTTATTTAGTTTTCAAAATGTATAGAGAAGTTTCAGTGAAATCATTTCCGCTTATTTAGTCATTATTTCTCCAGATCCTGGCCCCAATCAAGTCATATTCAAATGATTTTCAATATGTTGTTCTCGATTCTATCTGTTAACTGATCATCTCAGTTTTTTTGTCAGCCAATTTTGTCCATTCTTTATTTCTCTCTGCCATCAGTTCTCTCAGTTAGCTAATTTACCATTTCCCTAATTTCTTATTTTGTGTCTTTCTCTCGCAGAGAAATAGTGTGAATGACTACTTCAATTTTTAGTGCCAGAATTAGATCAAGTAACTTTTCTATTGTTGAAATTCTATTTACATGTATCTGTGAAAAAGCTTCATTACTCTCAGTGTAATTTATTTCTAAACAAATATTGGGGTTTCACTATTAAATATTATACACACAAGATAAATATTTTCAACTTGAATGTTGCCATTATCTAGATACCAAGGTAGTCTTGCTTGCTAGCATATTTAACTTGAACTGCATGTGTGAACAAATTAAATATCATTGGTCTGACTCTGCAACTCTAAAAAATAATAAAGGTTTTATGGCATTACGAAGCTGGCAAAATTTGTTTTGGGACACTGTGGTAGATTGTAAACAAGTAGGTAGAGGATAAAATTGGAAAAACACTTGGGGAAAGAACCTGGATGTTTACATGAATTGTAAGCGTCCTGTCATGTCAAAGCAGCTATGCCTGTAGGGCAGTTGGTGGTCAAATACATGAGTACTAATGGGCACTGCATTGGCAAGTCAATTGTATGACAGCTATCACATCAAGCAATGCACTGTATCTGTCCCAGCTAACAGATAGTTTCTCTTTCAATAGCTAAGTTGGAAGCAGCCTGCTCCCTGTTTCATTATGTCAGAAAAGTACCTACATAAAAAATTTATTTGACAAGTTCAAAATGATTTCATATAAATTTAGTCCTTGAGGCAACAAAAAAGAATTTGGTTATAGGACGGAATAACACTTCCATAATCATGCAAAGATAAACTCAATTTCATTTGAACCTATATGCTCTTTTCCTGGTTACCTGCTCATTCACATTCTGAGATTTTTTCTTTGTAATTTGTATTATTATAGCTGTTTTTTCCAAGGTTGTTCTCTCAGGATATTTATGCCATTGGTGTAAAGAGAAAATAAATACTGTGGAGAATAAAAGAAGTTTTTGAAAACACACAATTCATTTGGAATTTTCTAAATATATACAATTTTTAGGAGAAAAGTAATCAGTATATTCATTTTAATTGAACACATTTTAATAGCTGCCATATGGACACTGTTTCAAATTTGTTCAGCTACACAACTGCCATTGTGTAGGTTACACAACATGTTGAAGACAAATTCTCATAACAAGTAATATTGTGCAATGAATTGCTTTACATCTCAGGTTATCCATGCTTCCGTATGTGTGTCTATGTGTGTGTGTGTGTGTGTGTGTATGTTTGTACATTATTTTAAAGTAATTGATTTTATTTTATAAATAAAGGATTTTATTTTATTTATATCTAGGGATCTTAGCTGATGACTGCCTAAATAAAAAAAGGGATTAAATAAATAATAAAATAAATAAATAAATAAATAAACCACAAGAGCTTTTCATATATTATCAGTTTTATATACAAATGTTTAAAATTAGTTTTATCATGAATGAATCCATTTCAAAGATGTTTTAGTTCCCAAAATTTGACCAACTTTAAACTGCAAAACTATACCATTAATAGATTGAACTGTACAATGCATCTGTACATTTTAACACCACATATGTAACATATGTATTACTTATTAGCCTCTGCCAATGACAATGAGGGCTTCCAGACATGCAGATTCTCCTTTTCCCCTCCCCCATTTCTCTTATACCAAATATCTTGAGCAGAGTGAATAGGCATAAATGATGGAGAACAAAGAAGAGTGGTGCTGAAATCAAGCAGAACAAGGCACTGAGTTTTGACACTCTCATCTAAGCTTTAGTGTAGCTTACATAATAGTGACCAATAATTTGCCTAAAATCAAGCCATTTAAAGCAATGGTTCAATGGATAAAATTTCAAATGCAATGAAAATCCCACTCCTAAAGAGTACACAGAGTACATTTTCCAGTATGATAATTAATTACATCCACAGTATGCCTAAATTTCTTTGTATATACCATATCAAACATATGCTTTGTTATATTTTTCTAAATAATCAATTATTTAATAACAATAACACAGTCACATTACTCTAAATGTTTAGCATTTGTCATGTACTAGAAAGGGTATTGTTTGGAAATATATTAGCACACTATATCATACAGCAAATGTAAATCTTAGGAGTGAAGGATACAGCAGGATGAATATGGAAATGCATGATGGATTAGGAAGAGCATCTTTTTAAACAAGGGTAAATACATATATCCGCACACTTCTTTCATGACATACTAGAGTTCAGCAAGGAAGTTGCCTAGAAACAGAAAGAAGAAATCTGGAGGCATAACCTTGTTTTATCTCTATTGCGTCTGATGAATAACACTGCTAACAATATTTGCAACACATATCCTGTGCTGCAATTCTACTTGCTATATTGTATGTTGGTGGCATGTAGAGGAATGTCACACAAGAATTTTGCATTAGTTTGAAGAAAGGGACAAATTTCTCTTTTCACACACAATCATATAGGAGAACAGAGGCAATTTATTTTTGTCTCATTTGGTATCATTGAAACTGCAGTAAAACTATTATTAAGGGTAGTATTTTTTTTTAAAGAAATATAAAATTCTATGGCTTCACAAGCTGTGAACTTGGTGGTAAATCTTGCCCCATCTTCATTTCCTTGATTTCTAGCTTTACCCTTATTAGCAATTCTTCTCGGGGAAAAGGGGCTTGATATTTTAGCTTTGCAGCTAGACCAGTGAGATTTCATTTTTGGAAGACCAGGCAAATGAACCCAACATGAAGTAAGGCTTTAGAGATTATTTATTTTATTTTTATCTTTCATAGAGTAAACTCTATGTTACTGCCCATGGCAACTTGAAGGCATGAATTTATTTAACATTATTTGCTCCTTGCAACTTATATTTTCAAGTCAGGAATGGTGATAGTACAGATGGGACCTCAAATTGGTTTTATTCTGAATTTATAGCTGAGTGAAATAATTTTGGGACTGAAGCAGAGTATAAATTCTATTTTTTTGTTAATCTATGTACTACTAAAACTCTCATGCTTGTTTGATACTTTGTAACTTAAGAGCCTGAAGAAAGGAGAGAGAAAAAAAGGAAAAGAAGAGAGGGGATGGAAAGAAGGTAGGAAAGAATAAGGAGCTCCCACATCCACCATTTTTTTTTCCTGCCTGTAGTCATTCTGTTTCTGTGATTAGGTAAGGACATATCTCTGAAATGATGACCCAATGGATCATGGGTGTAACTTCTAAAAGTATTTGATATGCGAGTCTACAGAGAAGGCCATGTTTTCTCATTCAGAAAGAATACCTTTTGTGCCATGCTATGAGAACTGTATTTCTCCATGTGAGCTATTTTTGATAGGCATACAACATTTATTATTTTCTGCCCAAGGTTCAGGCAGCATATATTTTTCTCCCTTCCTTATTTTCCCCATAAAAATACCCTGTGATGTAGGCTGATAGAAGTTGAGGTAACTGGCCCAAAGTCACTCAGTTTACTCCATGGCTGAAGATGGTCTTGAAGCCAAGTCTCCTTGGTGCAATCCAATGCTTTCTCCGGGCACTGTGCTATTAAGTTCTAGTATATGAAATGTACACCAGTTTCACAGCTTAGCTCTTTTGTTTTCTAAATAAAATTCTATACTATCTGAATGAATGATGAACTCAGTACAATTTTTTATTAAAATAAATGAAGCATACCCCAAAATACAGGTTGCTAATTAATCCACAAGAATGCTTCATTAATTTCAAAGCACTAAATTTTTGAACATGTTAGAGAAGTTAACTAATGTGTACATGTTTGTAACTAATGTGTAAATTTTCACTCTTAATTTTAAATACTGGTTAAGTCTGTCTGGCAGCACTATGGCAGTGTCCAGTATAATTGTTTATTGTTGAAAGTAGAACTAAAAGCTATGTTGGATAGGGGCTTCTATACATAGCAATCCCTGGGGTGGGCAAGATAGGGAGTGATCAAGTAAATATCTTAATATTGTGATACTAGGTCTGCCCCTTGTGCACAGTGCACAATGGAACATTATGATTATAACAGGAAGGTACTTCTGTTGTGATGTTAAGAGGATTTTGATATTTATTTATTTATTTATTTATTAGATTTTTATACCGCCCTTCTCCCTAGGGACTCAGGGCGGTTTACAGGGCAT
>JANHFR010005337.1:39969-50440 GCA_032468015.1 Mimophis mahfalensis
TATATTTGACTGGAGCAGACTTATGTCCTGTTTTATCACAGATACATGACCAAACGATCCAATCACCTCTAACAAAGACTGTAGAAAAAGTGTGGAGAATAGCAACAAAGATGATTAGGGAACTGGAGGTGAAAAGATATGAAAAATGGTTTCAGGAACTGGATAAGTCTTATCTAATGAAGAGAAGGACTAGAAGTAACATGAGAGCAGCCTTCCAATATTGAAGGGTATGCCACAAAGAAGACAAGCTCAGCCTATTCTCCAAAATACCTTAAGACAGGGCAAGAAGTGATGGATGGATATATGAAAAAGAGATCCAACCTAGAACTAAGGAGAAAATTCCCGTCAATGAGAACAATTAATCAGTAGAATGATTTGCCTTTCGAAGTTGTGATTGCTCCATCAGTGGATGGGAGAGAATGGCCATGCCAGAAGATGGGTTCATTGCTACAATATTACAGCCCTCACTCTTCCATCCCAGACTGACAAAGCTGATAATGAAGTATGCAAAGTACTAGCTAATTTATCTGCAAGAAGAAAGGGCCTGCACAGTCTGTACCTCAGGTCCTCTCTAAAGTGATAGACCCCTCCCTGCTTCCATGGATCTGGTGCTTGGTGCCTGTTCTTGCACTGCTATGAACAATGACTCAGTGCCATCGTTTAGTCCTGCCCTTTCCAGCCACTGGTACCATAGGATGGACACACAAATACACACGCCTGTTGAATTGCATAGCAGTCTTCTTTCATAGATGCTTGGAGATATCAAAGGAAGATATACAGGCATCTTGGAAATTATCCTACAATTTTTCAAAAGTACAATGGAACGCCCACTGTAATATACTAAAATGTACTTGGATCTTTATCAATCCAATCTGAGGTTTAGAAAATGGGTCTTAGCTCCTTCCCCAAGCACCATCCTCTTTCTCAATTTACCTTTTTCAGAGACCCAAAGTGGTACAAACTACCATATGTAAAGAAAGGAGCAGCTTGACTCTTCCTCTCATCTCCTTGCCCAGGGGAGAACATCAGAGAGGAACAGGAAAGGACATGCCCAGTTCTTTTAGGCTTCTACTGTTTGTGTAACCCTCAGTGGCTGCTGAATATAGTGAAGGTGGAGAGGCTCTACTAGAGCAGTTTTCTCTGATGTGTGGTAAAGATGGAATATTTTTGAGGCCAGAGGAAGGGAACTGGGAATGACCTGTCATGAATTTGTAATCTAAGTGGAGAAGTAATTGCCATTTTAAAACATTTAAAACATAAATCACTTTTCATTTGGGGCATGGTTCATTAGCTCCTACACTCTCCTTCAAAAATATGTCAACATAATTTTATAGGTAGTCTTTGACCTGTACCTGGGACCAGAATTTCAATTGTTAAGTGATGCAGTTGTTAAATGAGTCGTGACCAGATCCAATTTTATTACCATTTTTACCATGGCTGTTAAGCGAATCCCACGATTGTAGAATCCACTTCCCAAATTGACTTTGCTTGTTGGAAGTCACAAATTGCCATCATGTGACTGTAAGATGCTACAACTGTCATAAATATGAGCTAATTGCCATGTGTCTGAATTGTGATCATGTGTCTGGAGAAGGCATGTGATGGTTGTAACTTTGAAGATGGATCATAAGTCACTTTTTCTGAGGCCGTTGTAACTAAAATCCATCATTAGACAAACAACAGCCATAAGTCAAGGACTACTTGCACTAGTTATTTCGACAACTGCTGAATCATCTGAGTTTCTTCCTTTAAAAAACAAGAACAGCTTTAATATAATGGCAAGATAAATTGCCATTATCTTAAATAATGGCAATTTAAGAAAGGGCTCGTTTCAATTTCTTCAGATTTAATTTCAGGATAGTCTAATGTAGTTGTCTAAGCTGTATTTGTTACTATAAATTATAATCCTCCCATGTCATTTTAGGTTTTGGTGATATTTTTGTCCTTGTGAATATTCATCTATCTATAACTATCTTTTGAAATATGTCCAAATGCTTGAATATTTGCTAAATAATAATAATAATAATAATAATAATAATAATAATAATAATAATAATAATAATAATAATAATAATATTATTATTACTTTGAGGTTCACATACTCTTTATTAACTTTTTGTTTCCAGTTAAATTATAGAATTGCTAAACCCTGCTGCCACTTGCTGCCATGCATTATGACTGATTCCAAATAGCATAAGAACTTGAACCTTTTCTGTATATACGTGATTCTATATATACATGATTTAATGTATATGCATATGAGTATGTATAAAAATGTGTAACCTGTAGAATGTAAATCTATATGGGAGGCACTGAATGTCAAACAAAAACATACTTAAAGCATTGTAAGCAATATTAGTAAACATAATATTGCTCTGTTTATGTCAGTGTACAATGTAGTAAGATACACATTTTAAGTTAGTTAATATTGTTTTAACAGTAAAGGGAAACTGTCCTAACTCACAGATGAGGAAATTTTCTTTATTTTTCCCTGCAATAATAAATTAGTTAGGCAATAAAATAAATTATTAATAATATATATGCCATTAATAATATGACTGATTCAGTGAAGGCAGGTGTTATTATTTCAACACAATGAAATTATTAATTGAAGGAACGCCTTATAAATCATTATTCTGGATTTAGTATATCAAGTGCTGTCACCAAAATCAGTTCATAATGGTTGGTTTAATTTACCAGAATATATCCATTTCATAGATTGTTGTGAGCAATCCTTGATACTCTCAAAAATACTGGGAAAATGAAAGATATACCAGTATTATAGGAGGTTACACGATATATATTTGTAACTTTACATTTTTGCACTACATGCATAACATTCTGGTTATAGTGCAAGTGAAAAAAATAAGCAAAGTAACACTGAACATTCTGTACAAGTAGAAATTGATATATTTATATGAATACAATGTTCATCACATGGCACTAAGCACCTGTAATTTCATGTTTTTGTAGATGATTCAGCTGCAGAGAGTTGTAATGGCAATGAGACTGCAGGACGCAGTTCCAACACTTCAGGTGGAGCACACTGCAGGGAAGTTGCAGAAGCCAATAGTAATGGTAAAACAACTCTGGAGTTAGATGAACAGCCTCTGAACCTGAGTGACAGCCCCTTTTCTGCTCAGCTTACTTCAGAATACAGGTTAGATGACCCAAACAATGATGGAAAGAGCAAGTACAAGAACATCCTAGCATCTGATCTTAAGTTGGAGCAAGAGGCAAAAGAAAATGGAAGTAAGGTAAGGTGTTCCCATGTTCACAAAGTATTTCTAGAACAGAGCCTGTTGAAATTTGTCTTAAAATTTTAATATACAAGTTTTAATGTTTTAAGTTTGGTCATTAACAAGTTATCTTTGTTGGCTTCATCATCCCCACGCATACCACACATATAGTTGCTGATATTCTTAAAGGTTTCTAATAAATAAATGCTAATTTTACAGAAACATAATATGTCTGGAAATTTTATCTTAAGTAACACTGTCCACAGTATATTCAATGTACACAATTTATTGAATTCCTTTTTATGCATTGGCATCGGCCATTTCCAGAATCTCTGACAAAATCACCCAATCCGAAACATGTAAAACACTTGTTTTTGAAATTCTCAAGTGGATATCAATTTGTCAGTAAATCTTCAGTTCACCACTAACTTTGACTATTTGCATTAGATTCATTTCCCAATAATCTCAGTTCAGGGCTGTTTTCTGCCTTACATTTTATACATGGAGATATAAATAATTAATTCAGACTTACCTGAAATCTTCTTCTTCTTTAGTACTTCTATGTTATGTAGCAAAGTAAATATTTATCTTGTCCGCTTCCTCCTTACGTTGCGTTACTTTTTGTTGTTGTTGTTCATTATTAGTGTTTTGAAAAACACTAATATTTTTACCATCTCTTTATAGCTTTGTTCAAATGATACAAGCAAACGATGAAGGCATCACACAAGCTGTGGAGAACAAACTCTTTTCTCTGCAGTTAGTGGTGTGACTTCAGAGAATAGTCAGTCCTGTTTAAACCAGCCTCTTCAAAAAGTGAAAAAGTGAGATGAGTTCTACGCTTGCTTTTATCTCCTAAATGGGACTCTCTCCCAAAATCTTCTTCAGTGGTTTAATCCTTTTAACTTTCCTTTTCAACATCTTTGTTTTTAACCAAATAAGAAATTGCAGCCATAAATTACTGTCCTGATAACAATTTATCACATATTGTTCTATGTCTTTTAATAAATAAAGTTCCTCAACATTGTTTCAGAGTTAGTCAACCTATAAACTATTTATATAAACATTTATATAAAATATTGAATAAATATATTTATATCGTGGTTAAAATATGCTTAAACCATTCCCCATACTTTGACACAATTAACAAAAAGGAAGATATTTATATTTAATACCTTTGATGTCAAGGTAACTTAAATGCATGATTTTATCTGTTCTGTCAGAATGGCCATTATGCCAACTGTTTGAGACTTTGGCCCCCTGTTTTGCATTGGCTAGATGCCCTTGTTGAGACATTTATTTTTTTAATTTACTTTTAATTCAATTTATATGCCACCCTTCTTCGGAGACACAGGGCGGCTTACAACCTAATGCATGTTTAATGCATGTTTATAGCAATAGCCTTCATTCTGTTGTATGTACCTGCTTATTAGGGCATTCAGCCCACCCACCCCCAAAGCGGTGTTTCACAAAGTCAGCTTATTGCCCCCAACAATCTGGGACTTCAGTTTACGTACCTCAGAAAAATGGAAGGCTGAGTCAACCTTGAGCCTGGTGAGACATAACTACATTTTGAAATATTGAGGAAAAGACCAGGTTTTTTTTTAATTTAGAAATACTTTCTTGTCTAGTAGTATATTATAGTATTGCAGTTCTTTCAATAGTACGGGTAGATTTAACAAAGTTTCCATCCCCTCCCTCCATAATATTCTCTTGACAACAATAAGTGGCTTGCCATTACCTTTTTCCAGGTTGTTTCAATGTTCCTAGAACCTGTGATTTCAGAATGATGTGAGCTTTATAAAGAATGTCAAGCCCATTGATATTAAGTAAATAACGTTAAATCTTTTTGTTCAGGATTGACTTCTGGTGGCTTTATGGTTATATCCATGTAATTTTCTTGGAAATAGTGTAGAAGTGGTTTGCCATTGCCATCTGCTAGGTTGGTTTTGACTTCCCTGCTGAGCTTACAACTTTAGAAATCTCTGGAAAGTTCCTTCAAAGTAACAACCTGAGCCTGGCACCTGCTTTCTTCCAGTTCCTGACCAAGTCATTCAGGTTCTTCTATCTATTCAGACACTAAGTAAACCATGCCTCATCTTCTTTTCTTCTTGATTAGTTACAATTCCCTTATTTAATCTTCATCAAGTTTTGTTCTGTCCTTTTTCTTTTCTTCTCTTTTGAGTGTAGCTATTGTTTAGCCTCCACTATTTTGTCTTCTTTTTGCTATTTCTGCTCGAAGGAAAGAAAGGGATCTCTGTGTGTGCATTTATCTTTCTGAGTATGAGAGTAGTTTATGTGTAAAAGATAACAGCTAGTATGTGTAGATGAAAATCCATACATTTTGGAAATTGGGTAAATATAAGAAGTTATTTATAGTATGTTGTCCTTAGGGGCCAACCTTTTTAGCGCTGGGTAAGAAAGTTTAGTCCCACATCTTACATTTCCAGATGTTTTAATCCACTTTAGTTTTGAGAACTTTCTCCTAGAATTTCCTTATTTAATTAATGATATTTTATAGTTCCATTGTGTTAAAATTTTAAGTTGTACATTATTCTGAAACCCAACAGTATGAAAGATGGTTTTAATAAAAACAAGTATAAAAGAAAATATGAACTTATTATTATTAATAATAACGATGACAACTGTGGCAAAAGAAAGTGAGGATACCAATAGCAATAGGTTCCCTGGGTGCAATCCCAAAACAACTGCAGCACCACTTGAACACCATTGGCATTGACAAAATTATCACCAGACAATTGTAAAAGGCAGTTTTATTTGGAGCAGCTTACATCCTGCAACAATCCCTTTAACACTATCACATGACAATATCTGCCCAATCCTGGCCCTTGGGAAGATAGATAAACATGCCAAATCCAGTCTGGCTGACTGTGTGACCAACCTTAATAATGTAAATCCAACCAAAAGTCTGTCTAAAGAAATAAATTGACAAGAAACCAATATCTTGGTTATCAATACTTAATTCTCCTGCCTCCTCTTTCCCCCATAACAATCCTGTGAGGTGAGTTGGGCTGAGAGAGTATGATTGACTCAAAGTCACCTAGCTGGTTTTCTAAAGCAAGCCTAGAACTCTCAGTCTCTTGTTTCCTAGGCTAGTATTTCCACTGCTAAACTGAACTAGTTTATGCATGAAAGTTATTCAGGAACATCACCTTCAGGAATATGTGTATAGTTTCTCTCTTCACTTTTAATAGAGAAAGTACTGAGGATCCAGTCCTTATGGTGCACCATAAGGACTTTTTATTTCTTGTCTTAAGATAGCTATTGCCAACATTTCTAGAGAACTCTCTACATACGAACATATCCCAAGTCTACAAAATCAACCTCTAGTGTACAACCAAAATAATAATAATAAGCCTAATGTCTCTCAGGACAAACCAATCATTCTGGGTCAGGCATGACCTTTCAAGGGTGCTTAATTTTTAATTTTTGTTTCCTCTTTTTTTAATTGTATGTACAATTTGTTTAGGTCACTTTACTTGCAACCCCCCCCCCCAAAAAGCTCTGATGATCTTTTATGTTTGATCTCTACTGGACAGCAGTTTCTGGCCCAGTCAGTTAGGCCTAGCCATGTCTACTATAGGAGGGGCCAAGTGGAGGCAAATGAGTAAAGCAGTATAATGCTGCTGTGATGCAAGTTCCATTCCTTTCAATGTGAGTTGTGATATCACACACGTACAAAATAGGCTGAGCTTATAGCACAACATTGTTTTGGACTTTTGACCAAAGCATTATGTACTGTGGATGCCTTTTCTTATCTCTATGATCTCATCATCTTCCAAGATGCTGTAACTTGGGGGGGGGGGGGGGGCAGGACTGTTAGCAATCTGCCATCACTCTTAGACATTCAATGTTCGTTTTCCCTTGACTTCCCATAGTTTTGTTTTATGCAAGCAAAACAGAAGTGAAAGGAGTATTTTAATACTTAATACTGTTTTGTCTTTAGCAGTACATGAATTTTTTCAAACCATTTTCTTTCCCTCCATTTCCGTAAGAAAAGGATGTATTTCTTTTATATAATATGGCAACCACCCAACTCTGTGGTAATCTAATGGAAATGTTATGGATAAGGGAGACAGTTTTCATATTATATAGGAATAAGGGGGAAAACAAAAGGAAAGGTAGCTGAAAATGGAAAGTTGCTTTTTATAATACAATACAATTCTTAAATGTCTATGTCTAACTGGCAATATGGATAAACTGTGTAAGTTACACAGGGAACAGACATATATTATTTGCACATATTTTTGAGGCAAGATTAGTTATAAGTAGTAAAAATCTATTATAAGAGTAGAAGCTTTCTCAATATTTAAAGGTAGTAAGCAATTCACCTCAATTTGGATTTGTTTCAATGGTAGAACTAGAGCATTCCATTAATTTACACATTCAATTTACCTTTATTTCCAATAAAGTCACTTGGCTTGTTCACGTGTTATAAAGTTAATGCAATGAGTAACATGCATTTATAAATGTGTGTTATATGCATGTTAAATTGTGTGTGTATTTCTTAATGATTAAGAAAAATAGTGCATATTCTGGCAGAGAGAAGTTCTCTGAGGATGGGCTCCAGCATGAGTCCAAAAGTTCGGAAGACTAAACCTCTGGTCCTGGTAACTAACCCAAATTGGATCCTGCAGCATTCAGAAAAATATATCTATGAATTGATTCCACTTTCTCCTTCTTCCCTTCCAAAGCAAGGCAGATGCTTTCCTCAAGCAGGTTTCTTAAAATGAAATTTCTTTCATTCTAGTCACCTGCCCATAGTTATTCAAGCTATGATTCTGGCAAAAATGAAAACATGGACAGAGGTGCTGAAGACCTCTCCCTGAATCGGGGAGAAGAAGATGATGATGACCACGATGATCACGAAGATACTGAGAAAGTCAATGAATCTGATGGGGTTGAAGCTGAGCGCCTGAAAGCTTTTAATGTGAGTTATATGATTCTTATGTTCTTTGGAATTTCATTTAGTTATTTATCTATGATTTGGGGCATACGTTTATAGATTAATGTGAGAATTAAAGAGGTATATTTTTAAAAAATATGTACACAAGGGAATTCCCCCCCGCTTTTTTTTACTACTGATACATAAAGGCTGCAATGCTATACTCACTTGCCTGGGAGTAAGCCCCACTGAACTGAATGGAACTTACTTCTGAATAGACATGTATAGGATTGTACTTATTTCAAAGGAATACCAAGTTCATCTAACTTAGTTACTTAGTCATCATCTATAGGAGAAATTTCAGCTGTGTATTGTGCACGTGTATGTATGTGTGTGTATGTCTGTCCAGCAAATGAAGGTAGTGGGGAGGGAGCTTATAGGTTGTTGATCCTACTGGTCAGCTATTTTCTATTATTTTTCAACTTTTATATAATTTTGCATGACAAATACACACACCATAAAATGTTCACAACAGGGGAAGAATAAGAGATAAGGGTTCTACAGACCAATAAAGCAATCCTAGCACATTGTTAATAAGAGACATGAAATAATGCTTACTTTTACAATCTATGTTTTATTTTCCTCATGATTTCTATACACTATAATCTAATCTTTTCTTGTCTTTTGTCAGTCCTAAAATAAAATCCTTGGTTGCTTAACATTTCTGGCTTTCCATCACAAAGCTCTTCACTGTGTTTTCTTTAATTAAATTTAAAAAAAAAGCAATCTTCCTATCTGTAACTGAGACAGGAAGCTTAGAAACCAAGTACCCCTCCAAATCCTTCTCCTCTGTCTCCCTCTTACCAACAGATGTTTGTCAGGCTGTTTGTAGATGAAAACTTGGACCGAATGGTCCCAATCTCTAAGCAGCCCAAAGAAAAGATCCAGGCTATCATTGACTCATGCAGGCGACAATTCCCTGAATATCAAGAGCGTGCCAGAAAGCGTATACGTACTTACCTCAAGTCCTGCAGGCGGATGAAAAGGAGTGGTTTTGAGATGGTGAGTTTTGATTTAAAACCCAGCCCTAGTTTTCATCAAAAACCCCATATGTAAAACCATGACACTATTTTGTTTTCATCTTAGTGTCTCTTTTTATTTGTATTTTTGGTACTGTCAGGTCAGAGGTTATTCTCCTCCCTTCATCCCCTTTCCTTCGTACAATGCACTTGAAATGGTTTGCCAAATAAAGCACACATTTATGTCGAATATAAATTTATCAAAATGGAGGAGCACCACAAGATACAAAGGAAGAAACACACAGAAAGAAGTTTCTTTCATCTTTTTATTATTCTAACATTTATATGACAGAATGCATAGGTAATCGGTTTCTTAAATTTAATTGCATGTTTGCAATTTAGTATACATATATATGCCTATGCTTAATTACTGATTATCCTTTAAGGTTGTCCTGCTTCAAAAATCATTTGGAAGAAGTGTTTGAACCTTATGTGAGCACAATAATTCTCATTAAAGTACACATAATTTTCTCAGGGTTCTGTGTAGCCTGAAGAAAGATGCTGCTGGTTTCATAAATTAAAACAAAGTTTTTAGTGTGACTGAAGTATATGCTGTAATAAGTAGTACAGAGCTAATGTGCTTGTGTAAGATCTAAATCATGTTGAAGCAAGCACAACCCTTTTAAGATGTTGTGATTTTTAACATTTAGATAAAACATATTTTAAAGTATACTTACAAATTTATTTATGAGTTTAAATAAAATAGGGAGCCATTTTCAATCTGTCAGATTTCTTAGAGAAAGAGATACATAAAATATAAATAAATGTTGGATAATGGCTGTAAACGAAGCATGCTTTTATCTAAATGTCTCACTGAAATCAAATACCAAAAGACATCTTATATGACATAGAAGGAAAAAGAAAAGCCCTGATGCAAATTATTATTATTGTTGGCATTTCTATAAAAAGACCAAAAATTCAAACTCCAAACTCTTCCCTTCCCTCCTTTTTTTCAAATACCATTTATTTCAAATGCAATTTTAAGAAATACATGAAACTTCCTTCCTTCCTTCCTTCCTTCCTTCCTTCCTTCCTTCCTTCCTTCCTTCCTTCCTTCCTTCATTCTCTGTTTCAGAAGTTCAGGTGATTATGTTCAAAATAAAGGAACCCATCTGCTGAAATTACTAGCTCAGGAAAAAGAAATAAAAGAAAATATAACCAATTGCATTTGTATCATTATACACATTCTGCACATTTGTACAGCTTTTCACAAAAGCAGTGGCTAGTTATAAACAAGGGAAACAAGATGT
>JANHFR010005337.1:51660-62584 GCA_032468015.1 Mimophis mahfalensis
ATTGGGGTTTAAAGTTGAAAATGTAATCTTAAAACTTTTTCAATTAAAAAAAAAAGAAAGTTAACAACCGGTTCTAGCAAATAGGAGCAAACCTGTAGAAACCCACTCCTGTGCCTGTCTTTGCTAAGTTTTGTTTCGAAAACATGACTATGGCAACATGAATGGAAATTTGTCATCAGTTTCTTTCCTGTAAAAAAAAAATTTTTTTAAAATTTTTAATCCCATTTATATCCCGCCCTTCTCCGAAGATTCAGGGCGGCTTACAATGTGCTCAGCAACAGTAAATATTTTTATTACACATTTTAAGCATACAATTCCATTGCTAACCATGAAGTTTAAAAAAAAAACGCAGCCTGCTGCTACCAGATCACACAAATATAGGACTTGATAGGGTTCAATGGATAACTGTTGTTACTTGGTGCTGATGTGGTGGAGTGGTTAAGGAACTGAACTAGAAGCAGGAAGACCGTGATTCAAATACTCTTAGCCACAGAAACTCACTGGATGACTTTAAGCCTTTCTTTCGCTCTCAGGCCTACTTATTGCATGGGGATTATGGAGAAAAAGTGAAGAATTGAGCAGCATGCATATTGCCTAGAGCTCCTGGAAGAAAGACAGGATGTAAAGAAATCAATTTTATGTACTCTTCTGTTCCAATTATTGTAAATGTACTTGTTAACTTAAATAGTCAACTTCATATAATGAGAAGAATTTTTTAACTGAACTGGCATTGTCACATTTGTATATTACTGAGAATTTTAATCTCTGAAGCATAGACTAAAGAGAGCAACCAAAATTATTTTTAAAGTTACGCTCAAATCAACAGACTTATTCAAATGATTCAGTCACCCATAATCATAGCTTATTAATAAATCTTCTTTGTGTTTCATTGATTTTCTCCCTAAATGATGTAGTTAGAAAACAGCCAAATTGGGATTGCTATACACTTGTGTGATATTCAGGGTTTGTTTTTTTTTTGAAAAATTGAAGTTTAAATTTAACTTATTGTCTGTTTTTCCAATTGAAATTGAGATTTAATTTATTGTAGCAGTGTACTTCACTGCATACAATACAGTAAGTTTAAACAAGTCACAGGTTTAAATTCTGTTATAATTGGAACCCAGCATGGGTTTGTTAAAAACAAATCAACCCAAAACAATACTTAGATTTCAATAAGGCACTCAACAAAGTAGACCACAACCTTCTAGTTAAGCTAGAAAAATGTGGGATAGATAGCATCACCACCAGATGTATTTGTAACTGGCTGACAAACTGTACTCAGTGAGTCATCCTTAATGGTACTATATCTACATGGAGGGAAGTAAGCACAAGCTTCTGCCTTAGGCCCAGTATTCTTCAATATTTTCATAAATGACTTAGATAAGGGAATGCAAGCAGGAGTGGGCTCCAACGTTTTTAGCAACCAGTTCTCTACCCAGTTGCTGGGTGGGCATGGCCATGGTGGACGTGGCCTAGTCATCTTCTTGCACCACCACCACCGGGGTGGGGGGTTTGCCCTCTCCAGGCTCTGGAGGCTTTTCTCAAGCCTCTTGGAGGACAAAAATGGCCTCTCTGGGCTCCAGAGACCCAGAATTTCTGGGAGGCCCATTTTTCGCCCTCCCCAAGGTCTTGAGGCTTTCCTTGAGCCTCCAGGATGGCAAAAATGGCCTTCCCTAGGCTCCAGAGGCCCTCTGAAGTCCAAAATGGGCCTTCCATAGCCTCCTAGAGGACTGTTTTTCACCTTCTTTGAGCCTCCGTGCAGGCCCTGTAACTTACCTTGCATCCAAAATGGGCCTATTGGGGGCTCCTGGGAGTGTCAGAGTGTACAGGGCCAGTCAGGGGTGGGATTTATGGGTTCATTGAACTGGGCAGACTCTTAGCTAGAGGATCGGCCAAACCCATGTGAACCCATAGCAGCCCATCCCTAAAAAGAAAGGGGACTCATCAAATTTGCAGATGACAACAAGCTAGCAAAAATAGCTGCACCGCAGAGGATAAGCTCAGGGTTCAAAAAGATCTTGACAGACTTCAATAAGAGGCCCAACCAATAAAATGAAATTTAATGTGGAGAAAAGCAAGGTTTTATAGTTAGGCATGAAAAAATAAAGGTACAAGTACAGATTAGGCAAAACCTGGCTCAAAAATGGTAACTGTGAGAGTGACCCTGGGGTGCTAGTGGACAATCACTCACATATGAGCCAGCACTATGCAGTAGGAACCAAAAAAGCTAATACAATCCTTGGATGTATAAACAGAAGCATAGAATCAAAATCACATGAAGTATTAGTAGCAATAGCAATATTGCTTAGACTTTACAGTGCTTTAAGCCCTCTCTAAGCAGTTTGCAGACTCATGATATTGCTCCCAACAATTTGGGTCCTCATTTTATTGACCTCAGAAGAATGGAAGGCTGAGTCAACCCTGAGCCTGGTGAGATTTGAACTGCCAAATTGCAGGCAACCAGCAGCCAGCAAAAGTAACCTGCAGTACTGCACTCTAACCACTGCGTCACCGTGGCTCATTACCATTTTATAAAACTTTAGTAAGACCACAACTGGAATACTGTATCCAGTTTTGGTTATCACATTATCAAAAAAATGTTGAAATTTTGGGAAAAAAGTGCAGAGAAGAGCAAATAAGATGATGAAAGGCCTGGAGACTAAAACATACGAAGAACAGTTGCAGGAACTAGGTATGGCTAGTCTAGAGAAAAGAAAGATTGGGGTGACATGATAGCAGTATTCCAGTATTTGAAGGGCCGCCACAAACAAGAGCCGGTCAACTTATTTTCTAAAGCACCAGAAGGCAGGACAAGAAACAACTGATGGAAACTAATCAAGGAGAGAAGCAACCTGGAATTAAGGAGAAACGTCCTAACAGTGAGAACAATTAACCAGCAGAACAATTTGCCTGCAGAAGTTGTGGTTTCATCTGGAGATTTTTAAAAAGAGACTGGACAGTCACTTGTCTGAAATAGGGTCTCCTGCTTGAGCAGGGGGTGGGAATAGAAGATCTCTGAGATCCCTTCCAGCTTTATTCTGATGTACTGATTTATTAAATGAATGGTACTTCAAAGTATCCCAAATAATACTGTATTACACTCCCAAATGGGATATCCTTACAGGAATCCCTTAGAAAACAGATGCATATCCTGAGGTTCCAAGGCCATGTGCAGTCTTTAAACTCTTAGGTGTGGCTTCTAGAGGCTTTCAAGAAATCTTAACAAAATTTAACTTTCCATGGCAAGTCCTTGGGATGGTTACTGATTGCAAACAAAATGGAGATCAGAAAATCAAATGCAGTGTAAGACTATCTCAACAAATAGTTTCAACTTATGAAAAGTAGTGATTCTGGTTTGCACTGCATTTATCACAACCAACTTTATTGTTTATAGTACTGGGCAACATTTAAACAAAATGAAACAAGTACAGGTAATGAGATGCTCATAGGAATAGAAACTACTATAAGTCCTGGGAAGATTGCTAGGCATGTTGAACTGTGGCGAATGTGGTTTGAACATACTTTCAGTATATTCAGTATATATGAGACATGTTTTTAGGCAAGATAGCATTTTAGTAAACTATTTTTGTCATACATGGAATATATATCTGGTTTTTTCATGCCAAGATTAATCTAACTCTATTTAACCTGCTGCTTTTCAGACATTTTGGGTTACTGCCCCCATCAGTTCAGTTCACTGAGGGTTGCTGGGCTGATATTGATTCTCTTTTTCATTATCATTCTAATACTTATAACAATGTAGCCCGTGCTTGTCTCTTCAAACCAAGTCTAATACATAGGCTTTTATGGGAGAGCACATTTGGATGGGGGTATGGCAAAAAGAGCATTCTGACATTGCAATACAAACTCCACCTTCTGTAATTGTGTCCAGCACAGTAATGCAAGTATCCAAGGGCGGATTTTGCATCTTGACTTTATGAAACATATATTGTCATTATCTTGGTTAGAAAATGGTTCCATGGAGTTTAATGGATCTTATTCCTAGGAAACTCAATATTGGATTGCAGCCTAAGTAAGCTATTACTCAGTCCTGCCACTTAGAAATGATTAATTTCACAAACTTTTAAGGATAAAATGTGTTTGGGGACATTGCAATTTGTAACATACCCTTCTTGGGAGTCCATTTTGAATCTAATTGAATGGTGCATAATTAAACATTTATAGCAGACAAAACTATAAATTATGAGATGCATCTAGTAGCAAGAGAGACAGCACCATAATGTCCCAACTGTTGGTCATTTATAATAGTCCTTCCAGTCTTAAGATTTTTCTTTTAGTATTTCCATATTTTTAAAAAGCTACATTTTCCGAAATATCTCTGATATAGAATTTTATCATTTTCTGATAATTATTCTGTAACAGAAGTTTTATGTCTAAACAAATAATATTAAGATTCAAGTCATCTATACCTACTACTAAAACAACACGTGGGATAAGGTAGATTAGGAGAGAAAAACACACAGTTTAGCCAGTTTAAGGAGATTCCAAAGAAATATGGCTTGATTGTACATTAGGAAATAGTGGGTAACAAGTGCATTTGAAAGCAAACCGCTTCATCTCCCAAAGAAGATCTTGTGTTCACTTCACCCAGAAGATTTGGAGCAGCCCTATCCACCTCCAAGTTTAAGCTGTTCTGTGTTACCCATATGGTATAACAGGAGCTGGTAGAATTTTCTTAAGCAGAATTTTATTGCATGAAGAGTGATGCTGAGTTTTTTCTAAATCATTATGCCAGTGCAGATTACTATTTTTTCAAAAGTACAGTGTTCCTCTATTCTTCTCCATCTCAGGTTGCAGGAATCCATCCACAGTGTTAGTTTAGGGCTGTGTGAAGAGGGAAGACCTCCAAATCTTATTGTGCATTGAACTCCACATTCCTTAAATGCCAGATAAAAATTAGGAAGAAAGTTTATTGGCTAGAGCTTCACCAAGAAAAATTGTGATATGTTCATGTGGAAATTTCTTCAGGCAACCAAAATGTGTTTGGAAAATATTAGTCCATATGCTGAATCATGCCAAAAGGACTGGAAATGTTTGCGACTACCATACATGTGTCATGTTCTCAATTTGTCATCAATGTTCTTGATGCAATGATAATGTCATTTCAGGTAAACTGGACAATGTTGAGTATCCCAGGAGGAATTAGAATTCGCTCCCATTCAAGGGAGTTCCAATATCACGTAGTAATTAAGGTCTTGACCTGGGACTGGAGACACCCAGAGTCATAGAAATTAGAGACTTTCAAACTACTTTTCTTAAAATCTATTTATTTTCAATGTCCTCTTTTTCCCAGAGAAGATAATATCTACAGAAAAGCTAGACCAATATAAGAAGAATGGCACAGGCCTGATTGGATGCTGGGTTTTATTTATTTTTTAATAAGTGCCAGATTGTTTTGAGATAGAACATGTTAAACTTGGCAATAAGAAAGAAGAGACTCCATGGCAAATTTGATGGAAATAGATTGAAGGAGGTTGGGATAGCAGTTGGCAAAAGGATGCCTATCACCTAGGCTGATCTGTAAAGCTAAAAAGCATAAAACCTGATTAGAACTTGGATGAAAGATATTGTTGCTCATTGCAAGAAGTGACTGCTTCCTGCTGAACAAGCAGTTTGTTGCAGAATCTGGAGGAATATAAGACTGCCATTGTCTAGGGATCAAGCTCAGTGAAGAAGTGAATGCAGAGGATTAATTAAAGTTGGATTAATTAAAGTTTGGAGGGAGATTTAGGGGGAATATATACAGCACAACACATTTTCTTTCCTAACTTGGTCTCAGGTAATTGGCTAACTTCAGAGACCAGGCAAGGAACAAAAGTAAGTCTTTCTTCTGGTGAAACTTTTCTAAGTCTTTATTTTCAGCTAACAAAGTATATATATATTTATGTACTTTATAAACGTTTCAGCTTCATTTTTTTCTAGCTATCATTTTTTCTAATCCTGCCATTCAGACAGTGTATTTTCTATGAAAGATAAAAATATTTATCCTTGTTTCTATCTTATTCTGAATCAGTCTGTTTCTCCAGATTCATTTATTGTTTACTGGTTCCCCAGGAGAAAACTTAGGTGTTTTGCCATACCTATTAGCCTTAATAGAAGAGCTCTTTATGAGAGTAAAAATAGAAAGTGAAGAATCTGGGTTGATATTAAATATTAAGAAGACAAAGTTAATGTCAACCAACATACCTAATGAATTTACAGTTGAGAGGCAAGTAAGAATGGTAGCTGGTTTCATTTTCTTTAGATAAATTATGAAGATTAACAATGTGCTGGAGAAATAAGGAGAAAAGTAATCTGAGAAAAGAAGACAAAGTGACGAAGGATTGTGAAGGATAAGGTTATTTCTTTGACCACAAAGATCTGGGTAGTTAAAATCTTTTCAAGAGTAATTAGCTATGAAGTATACACCTTGAAAAAGAGAACAAGAAATAAGATAACCACAAATATGGTTGCTAAGAATATCACAGCATATAAGAAGAACAAATAAAAAGACCATTGGGCTGACAATTAGAAATTAAAAAGCATATATGTGGACATGTGGTGTGAGTATGGAAAAATGACAATGCTTCACACAATTGAGGGAAATAGAAGTGGAAGACATCTATTTCCCTTAATACATTATCTGATGTATGTGGATGTTATCACATAAATCATGGAAAAATCCTTGGAAGAATACAGATGAGGCTGAGGTTAGGATGGTGAACATTGTTATGAAGTCACAAGAAGTCAAGCTTGACTAGATGTCATCTCACTAATTTAAGAAGCAGAAGAGAAGATTAATTAATCTGACTCAGCAGTCATGGCTTGCTGGTAACCTGTCTTTGTTTCTGGCAGAGAATAATCTTATATATACAGTATTTGCAGCAGATATAAGTTAAGAATGAGGACTGCTGACTGCTGACTGCAGCAGATATAAGTTAAGAATGAGGACTGCTGATACTTTTAACCCCCAAGGGCAGAAATGTAGTAATTCTTGTGTTAATACTCTTATGATGAATGAAACACACTTACTTAGAAACAAGTTTAATTTATATTTTAGGACTCCTTTCCTAAATTTTGGTAGAATTATTCATAGGATGAGAACATAAAAAAAATTGAAAAATTCATGTAAATAGAAATTTATACCCAAAGCTCTAAATAAATCTCATTTTATTTAAAAGGACTACAAGGAATATGTAGTTTTTGATTAATTGAACCCTGAGTTAAAATAACCCTTTCACAATGTTCTCCATTAAATTTTGATAGTGCCTGTTTGCTAACTCTCTCTTCTCATCACCCTTCCTTTACGAAACATCAGCTTTTTATGATATTTATCAGGAAAAAATAACCTAAATTGATTAGGAAATCCTAAACAGATACATGTGTTACACTGCTTCGCTTTTGCCCTGTTGAAGTGCATATGCATTTACTTTTGCATGTAGCGTTACCCATGTCACTGTGACAGGAATAAATTGGGTCACCAGTTGGTATTATGTACATGCATGCAGTTGGGAGCGGGGTGTCTTTATAATTAGCTAGAAAGTATATGTTGTTGTTTTCATTCTGTGATCACAATTTTTCTGGAAATCGGAAAATTATTGTTGCTTTATAACCATGTAGAACATAGATAAATGCTCTAAACCTGCTATCTGGAGCTAATTTTGTCTAAAGGTCTCTTTTCAAAATAGTCAGCTGTGGTTGCACTCCTTCATTTTGCTAATAATTACTTATTGTTTTTCTTCTTCTTAATTCATATGCAACATGAATTAAAAAACACCAAAACTGCGATCACATGCAACGTTGCAAGGATCAAAATGGTAACATCAATATATGTGAATTTGCTAAGGGTATGAGACAACATTAAAATAAAACAATATCGGGATATCCAACAGAGTGCAGTGCTGTTCTTAGTTCGTAATGAAAATGCTGTTCAAATATGCACATTATGTTCATTTGAATTGCATGATTCTTATAATGAAAATTTCAAATAGATGCCACCACTATTCTCAAGATACACTTTGCAGTCTTAATTCTATAGCAGGATGTTGGTGAGTAGTTTTGATTCTGTTGAGGTATTATGATTTAATTATATCTTTTTTTAGACATTTGAAATTTAACTACAGTATATATAAATGAAGGAACAGCTCTATATCCCACGACCAGAATTACTGAACACTTTGATATTAAAGAATAAAGTAAGACATATATTTACAACACATTATCGGTTTAGTTTAATTTAATTTTAATTTTTGTATTATATGTTTTTAACTGCCCTGTAAACCGCCCTGAGTCCTTNNNNGTAAACCGCCCTGAGTCCTTTCGGAAAAGGGCGTTATATAAATATAATTAAATAAATAAATAAATAAATAAATAAATAAATAAATAAATAAATAAATAAATTTAGAGGATATATGCATGAGAGAAACATGTTATTTAAAAGTCTGAACTGATAGAACATAACCGTATTAGCCTTCTAACCTGAAAATATACTTATTTTTTTTTATAAATGTACCTATTTTGTGTACATTCAGGTAAAAATATGGCATGCATAAGATTTCATTTTAAAACCTTGTTTTAGAAGTATTGGACATGGAACAATTAATTAAATGTAATTATTGTGATCTAATCTAAGCCTGTGCATTCGCCCTTTATTTTACGTTTGGGAAACATACTGTAGATATTTATTACATTTGTATATGATATATTTAAATAATGAATAATATTATAATTATCAATTAATTATAATTATTAAAATATTATTACATCTGGGTCTCTGTGTGTGTTCATAAATCTCTAAATCTGACTATAAGTAATGGATTCCTCAGTGTAAGATTTTGGATATTATTATTGGGCTGATGATATATGCAATTTTTGAAAATTCAAAGGATTTTTGGTAGAATATTGTACTTGTGCAGGTATATGCAGTGCTAAAAAGTCATTGCACATTTTTGTTAGTTTAATCTAACAGAAATGACAGGTTTTGAAGTCAAGTAATTTATCAGAACAGGTCATTCAAAGTATGAAAGAAAGCTTGCCTTCCTAGTACTGTTAATGTATTAATATTTCCACCCTAAACATGCATAATCTTCTAATCATTAGTATCAACAATAGTAACACAAAAGTAAAAATCTTAATGCAAAATCAAATCTTGAATTTTCAGAAGATAGCAGGCTTTTGTTAAGTTTATTGTCCCTTGACACTGGAAGCTCACCTATTAAGATCAGTACTGATTTATATGGGAAGACAATGATCCAATAAGTACCTGAATGACCTATAAAATTCAGTGAAGGCTTATCTGTTTATATGGCCATAGCAATTTAGTGAAGTGAATTCTTTTATTTTAGGAAGGTACCAAATCCAGGATAGTAAAGTTTTATTTTTCTAAATATTTATTTTCTTTTTAGCTCCTTATTTCCAGAATAGTATGTTTTCTCCAAGTTTTCCAATGCTCTATATTTTGTAAATGTTGAATCTTATGCAAGGATCTAAGAGTGTCTGAATGTGAGCATGAGCGAGACTGAGTACATGTGTTTATATGCAGAATATTTTCAAGTGAAGTAAAAGTAATTTACTCTTGAATGACTTTCCCTTGTAGATTAGAGTGGACTTTTCCATTACAAAACATCTGCCTTTCTCTGGTTTTATTTTAAATAATAAAATAAATTGAGGGTGTATGCAGTAGAAAGTTCTTATGTAAGATTAATATCTTGGACTGGGGAAGATAAAGTTTCAAATAACTCCAGAGTATTATCCGTTCTCCTCTAGATCGTACCAAATCTTGTATGTTACTTTCCTCTGAAATAGAAAAATTCAAGATGGCATTCTTAATGACAGTAATATGTAATTTCTGGGATGATTACTCTAATTGAGAGCATTTATGCCAAACTATTCATAGAAAAGTATGATCCTGGAGAAGAATGCAACAATTCATTCCTGAATCTGTGAGCATTGTATTTCCATACATTTATGTTATGTTTCATTTGCTACATTTGCCTATTATTTTAAAATTAAAAGTTCAGCCCAGTCAAAGTAAGTATTTCTCATTAATTTCATAGGGAAGACTGGTATCCCTTATGTGGGATACCAACTCGTTTTGTATCTTGGAAATATGAAAATATACTAATCTTTAATAAAATCCACTGCTAGTCATTTTAATTTGTTACATTTCAGTCTTCTTTTTCCTGTTTATTTATTATATTTCAGTACTAAAATTTATTACTGAATTTCCAGTTTCAATATATTCAGTACTCAAATGAATGGAATAGTTCACATTTGCAATAATAAACTACAACCAACAGCAGAGAAACAAAATCTGCATTATTTTCTGAACCATGCAATCTCTATGCATGGGTAACAGAGTTCCTCTTGCAGGAGCTGTAGCCCCTATGATTCCCTCCAGGAATTTAGGAGCTATTAGTGAAATCTATTATACAGAAAAAGAAAACTCCTCCAACATGATGACTTATACTATTTGATTTCTCTTAGTCACATGGATACTGAGAAGAATGGACTATTTTGGTGGGAAATAAATAGCAGTATTGGTAGAGGGCCGAATAGTGAGAGCAGGTTGCTTTTCCTATTCTCATGGATTCTGCTTAAAATAATTACTTCCTTCGGCCACTTGCAATGTGCAAAGGATAGCTATGACAGGTAACTCTTAATATGAGTGGCATGTGGACTTGTCTGTAGCCAGATTGTTAGAAGGGTGAGAATGAAGTCTGTCACTTAGCAGTCCTACCAACTCTATTGATATTTGTGCATGTTTACCTGTCTGGTACTCAACCCTTGGGAGCAAAATATTACCTATATTTTGTTTGTATAGGTATTCAGTTCGGTGGTCTTTTGGAAAATGAATGTTGTTGTTAGTTGCGAAGTCGTGTCCGACCCATCGCGACCCCATGCACAATGTTCCTCCAGGCCTTCC
>JANHFR010005343.1:6981-21164 GCA_032468015.1 Mimophis mahfalensis
GCGGGGGGGGGGGGGCAACTGAACAGAAATGGATGGAAAGGCGTGCTTTTCCCTCCCTCCAATCTTCTCTCTCCCTCTCTCTCTCCCCCTCTCTTGGCATTCTGTCCTTCTGCCCAGTTCCCCACCTCCCACCCCTAGAAAAAAAAAGCCTGCACAGGTTGCCTCCACTTACAAGAGTCCCATCCCAAGGTGCTCCACAAGGCTTTGCTGTGTTTCATGAGGGTTTGCTGTGCCAGCAGAGGCCACTGCGCCTCTCCATAATAGATAGTTGCTCCTACCATTTACTACTATTACTATGGTATTACTATGGAGCTGTGGAGGAAGGAGGGAGAACCCCTGCAGAAGTGTGTCTTTGGTTGGTCATTCATCAGTGAATACCCCCCCCTCTCCCCACTTGCCATGTTTTAATAAATTTATTTGTAATTAGAAATAAATATTTCAAAAAATATAATTACATAGTTTTTCTGATTAATCACTATGCTTTAATTATGTTCAATTTGTAACAATGAAAATACATCCTGTATATCAGATATTTACATTACGATTCATAACAGTAGCAAAATTAGAGTTATGAAGTAGCAACAAAAATATGGTTGGGGGTTTATGGTTTGGGGTTACCACAACATGAGGAACTGCAGGCTGAAGTGGGTGCGAGGCAAGGAATGGCTCAGCTGGGCACTTCCTTCAGCCCAGTTGAGCTATTCTTTGCTCTCCTCCAGCGGGCACGAGGTGAGGAAGCTTCCCCCCTACCCCATGCCCATCAGAAGGCAGCAAGGAATGGCTCGGCTGAGCACATTCTCCTGCCTAGCCAGTCCTTGTCCTCCAGTGGGTGTGGGGAGGAAAGCTCAGAAGCCGCCTCCCCATTGCCTCTCTTTGATACACCCTTTGTTATGACTGACAGTGGGTTGGCCACACCCACCCAGTCACATGCCCACTAAGTTCCGCCCACCCAGTCACATGCCTATAAGCCCCACCCAGTCACATGCCCACTAGGTTTTGCCCACCCAGTCATATGCCTATAAGCCCCACCCAGTCACATGCCCACCAAGTTCTGCCCACCCGGTCACATGCCTACAAGCCCCACCTAGTCACATGCCTACAAAGCCCGCCCACAGGTTGGGAGGTCACCACAACATGAGGAACTGTATTAAAGGGTCACAGCATTAGGAAGGTTGAGAACCACTGTGCCAGATAAACTTAATTGCCTTATTTGATAAAATGACTAAACTATTGGATCAGGGAAATGCTGTGGATAGAGTATACTTGGACTTCTGTAAGACATTTGACAAAGTAGACGACAGCCTACTTGGTAAGATAGAACAATGTACAATACAGTCCACCACCAGATGGGTTCACAGTTGGCTGTCCAACCACACTCAGGGGATCCTCAATGGAGCCACATCTACATGGAGAGAATCATGCAGTGGGCTATCTAAAAGTTTGGTCTTGGGCCCAGTACTCTTCAACATCTACATATTGATCTAAATGAGGGGATACAAGGGAAACTCAGCAAATTTGTAAATGACATCAAGATTGAGAACACTTGAAAGATAGACTCAAGATTCAGAAGGACCTTGACAGACTTCAGCATCAGACCCTATCCAACAAGATGCAGTTCAGAGGTGAGAAAAGTAAGTCCTGCACCTAGACAGGAAAAACAGGTATAGGAGGCACCTGGCCCAACAGTATTAACTGAGGGGGTTCGAGTGGATCATCACTTAAGTATGAGCCAGCAATGCCAAAATGATTGACTAAGGCAGGGGTGTCAAACTTACGGCCCACGGGCCAGATGTGTCATGCACTGGCCATGCCCACCCATTTTAGCAAAGGAGGAAAAAGCTGGAATATGTCATGTGATGACAATGTGTTGTCATGAGTCTGATACCCCTGGGCTAAGGGAATAGGCTTGTTTAGCCTAATAAAGTGGGGGGAGGGGGATTAGGGAAAACAACATAGCAGTCTTCCAATACTTGAAAGGCTGTCACAGGGAAGTGGCCATTTATTCCCCATAGCATCTGAGCACAGGATAAGAAGCAATGGGTGGAAGCTCGTCAAGAGGAAGATTCAACTTGGAAATAAGGAGCAATTTCCTGACTATAAGAATGATTAAGCAATGAAGCAACTTAACTGGGGGGGGGGGGGATTCCATCGCTGGAGGTTTTCAAGAAAAGACTGGATAACCATTTGACTGGGATGGTATATAAGGCTTTGGGCAAGGGGTTGGACTAGAGGACCTCCAAGGTCCATTCCAGCCTGATGGTTCAATATTAGCAATGCACAGATACAATTAATACTGGAAACAAATTTAATAAATAATGGGTATAACTGGTTAGTATCTTCAATAAGATAGCCCTTAAGCAGCGTTTCTCAACCTGAGGGTCACAACACCTTTGGGGGTCAAATGGCGCTTTCACAGGGGTCATCTAAGACCATCGGAAAGCACATATGTAGACCAGTCACACATGTGTAGAGAGCAGTTGGGGGTTATCACAACATGAGGAACTATATTAAAGGGTCGCGGCATTAGAAAAGTTGAGAACCACTGCCCTAAAGTAAGAGCCAAAGTAATTCTGTTGAAGAAGGGTCAAATACTTCCAATATATGGGGAAAATGTTAAACTGTCAGTTAAACTAACTGTTGCTAAAAGGAGGTACTATCAGTTGCTAAATCTAATGTTTCATATACTTTTTCCAACAAATTTAAGTGTGAACAGAACATGTTCAATAGAGGTAGTCCTGGACTTACAACAGTTCATTTAGTGACTGTTCAAAGTTACAACAGCACTGAAAAAAGTAACATGACCATTTTTCACATTTATAATTGTTGCAGCATCCACATGGTCATGTGATCACTTTCTTTAACCTTCTGACAAGCCAAGCAAATTCACTTACCATGTTACTAGCTTAACATTTGCAGTGATTCACTTAACAACTATAGCAAGAAAGGTTATAAAATGAGGTAAAATTCACTTAACTATCTTGCTTAGCAACAGAAATTTTGGGCTCAATTATGATTGTAAGTCAAGGACTACCTGTAAAGCAGGGCTGGCAAACTCACGGCCCGCAGGACAGATGCGTCATGTGCTGGCCATGCCCATGCCTATTTTAGCAAAGTGGGGGAAAGTCCAGATATGTCATGTGATGCCACAAGTTTGACCCCAGTGTTATAAAAGGATGTCACAGAAAACTGCTTTCTGTTATTTGTTCCACCATAACCTCTTTATCTGTTAATAAGACTTAAATGGAGTTCTGATCTCACTGTGGCACTGGAAGATTATAGATTTCAAAGATTCACAAACTTTCTCTTACCATTTTAAGACTTCATCCAGTAACAGCATGGCATATGGAAGATTGTGGTTTGAATAGGAGTAAATGTGAAGAGCATTAATTACTAGTGTGAAAGAGAGATGCACTGCATAATTATGAAACTAAGAGAGTAGGAAATTGTAAAAGGTGGTCTGCCTTTGTGGAGCAGGATTTATGAATATATAGAGAGAAGTAAAGGTATAAGGTTAATTATGAAAGACCTTAAACCAGAAAATACGAATTTCTACTCAGATTCTCCACCTCATGCTCATGCTTACACTCCTATCTTTATTTTTATTTATTTATTTATTTATTGTGGTTCATACCGACTTTGGTTTTATTAAGCTTCGTTATACACTCCTATCTTTATGATCCCCAACATATACAACAATACTTTTTCCATTTCCTTCCTTCTTTCCAAAGCAACAAAGCATCCACAGTGTATTCCTATTACTTATAATTGTTCTGTCTGGCCTCTGGCTCCCTCCTTTGTAAGCCTTCTTCATACAGATATGTTCAAGAATGTAGATTTTTCCATAAAGTTAGTTTCTTTTTCTTTTTAAAGTAACTTATGTCAAATGCAACAATATTTGCACTACTATCATCAAGAGTGGTATCATTTCACAAAAAGAATAAAGGCTCCTAAAACCCTGGCAACTCTTAATAGTCACAGAATATTAAAAACCAAAATTAACAATTGCCTAACTACATATATTGAACTTAGCTGCTTTCATGTTTCTAAAGATTTCAGTTCAGTGTTCATCTTAATTAGGAGAAAGCATAAAGAATTAGAATTATTCAACATGCTTAGAAATATCACCATGAAACATTCAGCAACATTTTTTCAAACAGCAGCTTTCATTGATACAAGGGAACCACATCTAAAAACTCAAGGGAACACACAGAACACTCCTTATGTTGATCTGGACTCTGGACATCTAGTTTGGTCTATGTTAACTAGCAGCTGCTTTCCAGGACTTTAAGAAAAAAATTTTCTAACCCTATCTGTAGCTGCTAGGGATTCAAAT
Source organism: Mimophis mahfalensis (assembly GCA_032468015.1). Classification (NCBI taxonomy): domain Eukaryota; kingdom Metazoa; phylum Chordata; class Lepidosauria; order Squamata; genus Mimophis; species Mimophis mahfalensis. The sequence continues at coordinate 11,315 of JANHFR010005343.1, forward strand.
TGAGACATTTTGTATTCATAATATTAGGACATTGAAAAAGATGCTACTAATCCTTAGTCCTGTTCTGTAGTCAAAAACCCAAGATACTGATGTTTTAGAAGCTCTAATGGGCTTCATATACCATAAATATTGGACCATGACTCACTTCCCCCCCCCCCCAAAAAAAGTGGAGGGGAAATGAGGGTGCATTTTATGGTCCGAATGCTGTCCAGTGCGTGCACGAGCAGTGGCAAGCACTCTCAGAACGACGGAGCTAAATTTTTTAGTATACCGATACTATTTGGTTCAGAATATTTTTTTCTCGTTTTCCTGCTCTAAAAATGTTCTTATGGTCAGATGGTCTTATGGTCAGGTGCATCTTATGGTCCAAAAAATACGGTAAATATTGGTAAGTGGCACATTCAGAACATTGAAATTCCACATATTCCAAGCCTACTTCCAAACTGAACAGATGAACAAAAGAACGCTAATGACACTAAGGTGCTGTCCATAGGAAAAAAATTCTATTCTAAAAATTATTCTAAAAAAATTCTATAAGCCCCACAGAATAACAGAGCTGGAAGGGAAATCTTCTAGTCCAACCACCCTGCTCAAGCAGGAGGCCCAGCCTGACCTAAATAATTCTTAAGTATCTTCATCTTGAACATCAACACCCCATCTTCATATCACATTTTCAATTAGGTTGGTCTGCTGCAAAATGACATCACAAAAAATAACTGAAAGATTATGAACCTCAGGCAACCTTCCTACGAGATTATTTGAGCTAACTGCCCTTGAAAAGTACATTCTTATCAATGCCAAATCATACCTAACAAAGAAAAGGATTGAGTTAAAATTATAATAGGACTATCAATTACACAGCAGTGTTGAAAAAGATGCTGGAATAGGCATTTACAATAAAAATTAGAAGGAAATGTCACATTGCAGCAAAAACGTTCACTCTAATTCTATCATGATACCTATGTCAGGTATTCTAATGTGGGGCATTAGTTAGAAGCTCAAGTCCTACATTGAAGCATAGCACCAAACAAACTTCTGGAAATTCTGGAAATATCTCTCTGTGCAGAGTGTATTTCAGCAGTCTAACCCTATTGTAACTAAGGAATGTGCAACTGTTGCCAGAGGTAGTGAAAGCTAAAACATTAAACAAATTAGTAAAAATGCATTCCTTCCCAGTACCTAGAAATCTAGCAAAGTTGGTAATTGTACATTCCCAGAGTGTGGATCTACTTGCTCAGAGGAAGTGTGACACCATATAGAATAAGCCGAATCATAATTATTAAACTTGGTTGCCAACAACCAGCACATCTTTTAGCTTACCTGTCTCTCATTATAACTTGTATAGTCCAGATCATCGCTGAATTTAGTCTACAACAGTCCTTACAATTGGATAGCAAGAATTATTAGTTGTCATAATCAGAGTTAACAGGCACCTCATCCCTAAATTCCACACAAATCTTCCTGCAGTTTCATTAAGTTGTCGTTGTTGTTGTTGTTGTTATTATTATTATTATTTGTATTTATATACTGCCCTTCTCCCAAAGGACTCAGGGCAGTGTACAAGGCAATTAACATAAAATGAAATGAAATAAAATAAAATAAAAAAAGTTGAAATCTAACAAAAGAGCTGTCCTTTCAGGATGACCTCTACAGGAAAACTAACAGGAAGAAAAACCAATTCTGTGGGCCCAATTAACTAAGCAGCCCTAGACAGCATTATAGTAACTGCTCATTACTTACAATCCAGATGACAATCACATATCCTTCTATTGAAAGAGTAGAATTTAAGTTGCAAACCATGGTAGATGGGGCAAAAGATATTAATACTAATGCTAAAAATACTTCCACTATATTTACAGATAAAACTGCAAGATTTATTACTGAAGAAATTATAGCAGAGCCCAGATCTGAATCAGCAGTTTCCCAATGTACTGCTTATTTTTATTTGTATCCTGCATTTATTGATTTTACAAGTCCACCAAGTCTCCTATTTTCCCCCTAATAAAGTGAGTTGGGCGTGACTTGTCCAAATTCACCCACTTGGCTTTCATGGGACTGGAACTCGGGTTCCTCTTGCTTTCTAGTGTAACCACTAGACCAAACTGTCTCTCTTATCCATTTCCATAATCTCTAGATTAAAAACTATTCTGTATGCTAGAATCCTACAAGAAAATTAGCAGCAGTTGCAGGGCCGAGACTGGAACCGCTTTTTTTTAATCCTGAGTTTGTTTTGCAAGTTCAGGGGCTCAAGGCCCTCCATCGCCACTTGCCGACCGTCTTCGGCGAGTTCAATACTTCCCGCCGCCCGCCCCCACCCCGAACAGAGACGCGCCTTGCGCACCCAGAAAGGTAAGGAACGAGGAGCTCTGACTGACGCGGCCATGGGCTGAGCTTCCCGGCACATCTTCCTCCAGGAGTCTTGCAGGAACCACCCGTGAGGAATCCTGCCCCGTCGAAAAAGCGGCCCGCCAGCCGCGTCCGCCCAAGCGCTCGAGGCGCGCTCGGGCCTGAGGCGACGACGGTCCCCGAGAGTCACGGACCGCCACGTGCTGCCTGAGAAGGGTAGCGGCGGCCCCGGGCAGCTTCGCGAGGAGCTGCGCCTGGTCCGAGCCGCCACGGGGGGCCTCCCACCTCCCGGCAGCCGCCCGGAATCCGAAAGGACCGCCGCAGAGGCCTCCTCGATCAACTGCGTCGGGCGAAGCGTCCGGGAGGGCCGGCAGACAGCTCCCCTCACCCGACGCGTTGGAAATTCTGCCTCTTTCCAGCCTTGGGCGCAGGCGCGGAGCTCACCTCGGGTGGCTCGGGGCGAGAGGTCTCGGGCCACACCAGGCGCCGGACTAGCCGCTCGTGTTCTCCCTAGTCAGCTCTCGAGCTGGTCCCCAAACAAAATGGCGACCGAGGCCGCGCGCTCACGTCGCGGCCTTTCTCTTCCCGTCTTCCTCTGCGCAGGACGCAAAGCAAGGAGGCGGGACCTGGATCTGAGACTCAATGCGCCTGCGCAGAAATAACTTTGACCAATCAGAGACCCGTCCCGGCTGGTGCTCGAGCCCGCCTTCAGTTTTCTACCCAATCCCTAGGACACCCTGATGTCGCCTTTGGACTCTCGTCGACGGAGGGCCGCAAAGATGCCCTCATGAAGTTGACGGGGACGGGAAATGGGCGGGGACGATTAAACTCAGAAGACCTTTCGGAGTTGGGCTACGGCTGCGATTGGATAGTTTAAGTATCGAGCCCGGCGAGGCCAATCGCAGCGCGACGCTGGGAAGCGATCGCATCGGTCGCGAGGGCAGACGCGCGTGCGCAACGGGCGGAGGCGGCGAGATGGGCGGGGCGAGCGGAGTGACGACACGAGTCAGCGAGATCGGGTGGGGCTTTTTATTGACTGGCGGGGGAGCGACGGGGGCTGCTTCCGGCTGGGGGCTCAGGCGTGGCTGGATGGCGAGAGGAAGCGGCGGAACATCTCCAGGGCCGGGCCGGGCTTGTACTGCGGCACCATGTGTCCGGCGCCCTGCAGAGAAGGAGGCGAGAAAGGAGAAGCGATGACGAGGAGGAAAGCCAGCCAGCTAGCCCTTGCGCCCACACTGGCAGGTTTGCCGTCGCTAAGCAGTACGGCCACGTGATGTCACGTTTTACAACCACGTGGCTGAGCGATGGCAACCCGGTCCCAATTGTTGCCATAACTCGAGAAGACCCCATAGAGATCGTCCTCGATTTACGACCATAATGGAGCCCAAAATTTGTTGCTCAGAGAAATGCTACGTGAATTTTGCTCCATTTTACAACAGTTTTTGCCACGGTTGTTAGGCAAATCACTGCAGTTATATTAGTGACAGCTGTTAAATTAATCTGGCTTTCTGGTTGACTTGGCTTATCAGAAGGTCACAAAGGTGATCACGTGGCCTTAGGACACTGCAACTGTCATAAATATGAGTTAGTTCCTAAGCGGCCAAATTTTGATCACTTGACCATGGGGATGCTGCAACAATTTTAAATGTAAGAAATGATCATAAGTCACTTTTTTCAGTACTATTGTGACTTTGAAAATCACTAAATGAACTGTTGTAAGTTGGGGACTACCTGTATGTTATTGTAACTGATTCCTGGAATGAAATACCCTGTTTCACACATCCCACAAAATTGGAACCAAATAAGCTGCATTGGAATGCAGCATTGCAGGCTAATTCTGCTTGCTGCTGGCAGTTTGAGTCTCCCCAGCTCAAGGTTGACTCTGCCTTCTGTCCCTCGGAGGTCAGTAAAATGAGGACCCAGATTCTTTGAGACAATATGGTGATTGTAAACCGCTTAGAGAGGGCTGCAAAGCACTGAAGTAGTATATAAGTCTAAGTGCTATTGCTATATGGTGTAGCGTAGTGTGAAAATTCAGCCCTTTGCTTTGTTTCTGGTGATCAGTGCTGTAGCTGTTTTCCACAAGTTCTTTATAATAATAATAAAGGATTTATTTACTGTCACTGACCAAAATACAAACGCAACCAAAGCATAGGAGAGGTAAAATCATAAGCAATTAACCATCAAAAGCCCTGGCTGAGGGGGATCGCGAAGTTCTCCTCTAACGATTACAACTCCCAAAACAAATTTCGAGACCTGAAGAGTAATGTATGGGGAGCCGTCTCCTAGGCAGTATGAAACCAAATCGCTGTCTTTGGGTCCAGAAAGGTCTATCTCAAGGCGAGACAGCAATCCAGTTCTGCCTGCACTATACATGGGCAGTGCAGAAAGACTTGCTCCACAGTCAAGTTCTTCTATAAAGCTGGAGATGGGAGGTTTTTTTTCACAGCCGCAGCCTTTATAACAAGTATTCAGTAATAGTGGGAGAATCAAAACACCTCCACTTTGCTATAGAGGTTCTTTTGAGGGATTGAAAATTACTTTTTTCAACTACACAAGGGCCACTGTCACTTGAAAAACATCCACCCCTTAGTAAAGTCTTCATCGTTAGCTTCTATGGATAGAGGAAAAGAGAGACTTTGGCCTCTGATATGAGCCTTGACTCCTGCGAGTCCCTTGGATGGCAAGGCAATCAAACCAGTCAATCCTAGAGGAGATCCACCCTGAGTGCTCTTTAGAAGGCCAGATCCTGAAGATGAAACTCAAATACTTTGGCCAGCAAATGAGAAGGAAGGACTCCCTGGAGAAGAGCCTAATGCTGGGAGCGATTGAGGGCAAACAAAGAAGAAGGGGACAGCAGAGAAGGAGGTGGCTGGAAGGAGTCACTGAAGCAGTCAATGCGAGCTTCAATGGACTCCAAGGGATGGTAGAGGCTAGGAAGGCCTGGAGGAACATTGTTCATGGGGTTGCGATGGGTCAGACACAACTTCGCAACTAACAACAACAACATGAGCCTTGACAAGAATGACTGTTAGATGATATTCATCCACTGACCTTTACAGTGAGGAATGTGATGTTTTGGTATTCCTTGAAAAATCCAGCCACTTGATCATTGAAATACCATGGCTGGTATTTGCTAAACACCTGTGTGATGAAAGGGCAGAAGGATCAGCTCAGGGAGAAACTGCCTACCATGCAATGAACTGGTGATCCCAACTTTTTGAATTAATGGACACATCCTCTGGGAGTTCCTACAAAGGACCCCACATCAGAAAACACTCATGAGGTTGTTTTCTGCCACTTCTTTTAGCCTCCCTGGAGAACGGTTCAAGTGTCAAATACATGTTCCTGTTAACTACTAATATCCATAGAGCCCTTTTTAGTCTATGGTAGCCTAAAATCAAGAGAGTCTGATAGCGCCTTTTCCAACAGTTAAAGGTGTAAGCTTTTGTGAGCTACATATATCTGATGAAATCACCCTTACCTCATGAAAGTTTATGTCAATTTGTTAGTCAGAAAAGGTGTTACCAGACTTCTAATGATTTCTGCTTAATTTTCAACTGGTAACAACTTTTGTGTAATTTAAATCCATTCTTTGATACCATGCCCTGTGGAACAAGAGATAGTAGGTTATATCTGTCTGTATGGGCATCTGTTCAGGTACTGGTTGTATAACCATATTCTTCCATCATCTTTTCTCAATACTAAATATTTGGGCTGTGTGGTGCTTTGAATTCAAAGGAAAAAAGATGTTTCAGAGCATATAATAGATGCTTACAAAGCAACTGCTGCTTTTTTCCAGGATCACATAATTAGCTTCTTAGCTGCAGTTTGCCTAGTTGCAGTTTGTCCATCCAGCCCATAGGTCTGTAGAGATTCTCAGTCATCCAGGTCATGGTTGTCTCAAAGGTGCTTTTTCAGGAGAAAACTGGACTTACCGTATTTGTTTTTCCTTTTGAAGACATTTCACTTCTTATCCAAGAAGCTTCTTCAGCTCTGACAGCAGCTTCTTCAGCTCCATTCTACATTATCCTGTCAAAGCTGAAGGAACTTCTTGGATGAGAAGCAAAACATCTTCAAAAGAAAAAAACAAAGTCCAGTTACCTCCTGAAAAAACACCTTTGGGACATCTAGCCCATACTAAACTGCCTTGCTAACTAACAGTAATCACATTGTGGGATAGTTTGAGAAAGTCTTGACTGAACTTAAGATACTTTATCCTAGACATAAAGTATCTTATTTTCCACAATTGGCTGTTTCCTAGCCTTAAAAAAAAAAGGAATAAAGCAAGATTTGATTATGTCAGATACATGCTTTCTTCTGGTAATTGCCACATCGTTTTCCAGAGCTTGTAACCAGATTTCTCTACCACTGACTTAAAATCATCTTACCTATCTACTTATTTATCAAGCTTATATTGCTGTCCATTTCACCAAAAGTTACTTTGGCGAGTTACACAACAATTAAAATAACAAATGTAAAAAAGAAACCAATATAAAACATATACATTTACATTAATAAATACTACAAAAACCAAATAGAAACCGTAAGTGGAAAGGATAAGAATGGCTTCTTCAACAACAGATGGCTAAGCAGATCTCTGGGTGCTGTAGATCTGGTAATATAAGCAAATCTTGAGGGCCTATTGGACTATCAAATGGGGTAGCTAATCTAATTCCTGGGCCCAAGGATAGAGTGGCTGCCCCAGCATAGAAGTCACATCTGAATCCTCCTGAATGTAAGTCCCTAGTTGAGGATACCTCCCTCCATGACCATGGATGAGCTTACCCAGTCGTCTCATGTAGATATTAAAATGGAGAGGAGGAAGCACCAAACCTGTGGTGCCCCATTAAGTAGAGACCAAGGGCAGGATCTCTCCTCCCCAATCATCATCAACAAATTTATCTTGGAGCAGGAGGAGGTGACCCAGCAAAACACTGTGCCATCCACCTCCAATTCTCAGCCAATTTAGAAGGATACCCAATTGGAAGCCACTGAAGTAGGGTAGAGATCTCCAGTCTTCTCAACTTGAAGCATGGTTGGGAGTTGAAGTCCACAACTCTTAAAACTGTCAAGGTTGGGGACCCCTGAAGTAGGGCAAACATGGATACACTGCCCCCATCTCACCCACGCCAGAGGTCATCCAAAAGCCCAACTAATACTGTTTCTGCCCAGTACTTGGATCTTGACTGAAAAGGATCCAGATAATATGTTTTTTTCCCAAGGCCTCTGAAATTGTTGTGCAACCTACCTACTCCTTTTCTCTACAAGAAAAGGAGATGAGATACTGGATGACAATTGAAGGGTCTTTGAGAAGCACCCATCTTCGAGAAGGCAGCCATTTCAGAAATGTGAAAAACAAATAAATGCCTGCAATACAGGTAGTCCTTGACACAATCACAATTCAGCCCAAAATTTCTGACCCTGAGTGAAACATTTGTTCTGCCCCATTTTATAATGTTTGTTAAGTGAATCACAGCAGTTATTAAGGTAGTAATACCATTAAGTGAATCTGGCTTCCCCTTTGATTTTGCATGAATCACCTGACCCTGGATGCTGCAACTGTCATAAATATGAAACAGTTGCCAAGCATTTTAATTTTGATCACATGACCATGGAGATGCTGCAACGGATGATAAGTCACATTTTTCAGTGTCACTGTAACTTTGAATTGTCACTAAACAACTGTTGTAAGTCAAGGACTACATGTATTTGTTGCAAATCTTCTATTCCTAATCAGTTTTTTTTTATGCCAAGAAGAAAAACATTTTCTTCAGGTACTTACAGGCTGATTTAAGGCATGAACAAATTTTTCACCCCCCAAAAAGTTGCACGCCATGTCCACATCACCATTATAAACCAGGGCACGAAGATTTTGAGTCAATAAGAAGTTGTAGAAGGGAGCCATATCCATATATTGTCTTTGGTAGGTGGCAGATATCTGTGAGCTGTAACAAGAGAAGATCGTGAAAGGCTTGTCCCTTCTTTCTTCCCACTATTCAAATTAGATCATGTATGTCCCAAGTACAAGTGACCAAGAAGTTCTCCGTTGCCTTTCCACTAAAGGAACTCTTTCCTGCTCATACAGGCTAGCAGAAGTCTAACTGAATTCATCTGAGTGCCAAGTTGGGCCAAGAAAAATATTACACACTTCTCATGTCTCACAGAAAGTAAAAGAGAACTCACTTAGCGATCAATCATAATTGGAGCCAGAATTTCCACTGCTAAGCATCGTAAAGCATGACGTGATTGCACCTTAGCATCAGAAATCCTGGCATCCCCAATTGCCATTAAGCAAATCACTGCAGATTGTTAAGCAAGCATTTCACGTGGTCCCCGTTTGTGACTGGCTGGTTGCCCTATTGACTTTGCTTGTAAGAAGTCACTGAAAACGGACTGGTGGCAGTCACATGACTGGGATGACTGGGACACTGCTGTCATTGCAAGTCAGACATGGAGCCCCTGGGTTGCAATCATGTAGTCACAGTAGTTATTGCCACTTGTGCAGCACCATGGCAAGTTCAAACAATCACTGAATGAGAGGTTAAGATACCTGTATGTGCTGGAGTAAAAATTCATTCCCACCTTGAATTGGATAATCTAACTGGAACCTTGATTATGTTAGGTTTTGGCTGTTAGCCGAGTTACGATATCAGATAGGTGGCCCTATAAATTAAAATAAATATAAATTGAATGGGATATAATGTTCAGGCAAAGTGGCTTTATAGATTAACTTAATTATATCTAGGAAGTATGATTTGAAAGTAAACATTAGAAATCCTATTAAAGTTGGTTGAGCCTGTGGGACTTGGCAGACAATATATCTGGAAGGTAGCATTTATAAGGCAAATGGCTGACAGATGGGCCTCAACTTACAATAGTGAATGAAGTTACAGCAACACTGACTTAAGACTGTTTTTCACAACCATTGCATCAAAATTCAGATGCTTTGGCAACTAGTTCTTACAACCATTGCAGTGTTCCAGGGTCGTGTTTTGTAACCTACTGACAAGCTAAGTCAATAGGGAGGCCAGATTCACTGTTACTAACAACTGCAGTGATTCACTTAACAACTATAGTAAGAAAGGTCATAAAATGGGGCAAAAGTCACTTAATTCACTTAGCAAGAAAAAAACTGGGCTCCCTTGTGGTTGCACGTTGAGGATTAACTGTACTTCTGTCAACTTTGCAGTGGAAAAGGGCAACTGGGAGCAGCCCTGGATATTTTATTATTTATTTATTTGTTGCGTTTATATACCGCCCTTTTCCAAGATGGAATCAGGGCGGTGTACAGGGCATTAAAAAGCAGAGAATACAAAAGTTAAAATAGATTAAATCTAACATGCCCAGACATACAGAATAAAAATAAAATCCCGTCCCTCAATCCAGACCAGCTAACATGAAGAGCCAGGTCTTCAGCTCCTTATGGAATGTACGGAGGTCGGGGGCCGTCCGCAGGTCCAATGGTAGCTGGTTCCACCAAGTGGGACCTCCTATGGAGAAA
>JANHFR010005344.1:18693-33527 GCA_032468015.1 Mimophis mahfalensis
GCTGTTGCTAAAAACACATTGTAAGCCACCCTGAGTCTTCGGAGAAGGGCGGGATATAAATGGGATTAAAAAAAAAATTAATAAATAAATTATATAAGATAAAGTAAATACCCCTCCCTCAGTCCAGGCCAGCTAATGAAAAGAGCCAGGTCTTCAGTTCCTTTCGGAATGAGCGGGCCGTCCGTAGGTCTCGTGGTAGTTGGTTCCACCAAGTGGGAGCTCCTAAGGAGAAAGCTCTCCTCCTAGGTGTTGCCTGGCGGCATTCCAAAACCAGTGGTATTCGGAGGAGGTTCTCCCTGTGTGCGCGGATTGGGCAGTGGGAAGCTGGTAGCAGGTGTCCCCTTAAATATTCCGGACCCAAGTCATTTAGGGTTTTATAGCACCTTGAATCTCACTCAGAGGGCAACTGGAAGCCAATGCAGCTCGCGGAGGTGTTAAATGGGAGTATCAGGAGGATCCCATCACAACTCGCGTGGCTGCATTCTGTACCATATATAGCCAAAACGACAGCATCCATGCAGAAACCGTCAAAACTATGCACAGAGAAATTGCATAATTGGCACAATCTTGAGCAACCACACTCCACACTGCAACCTTTTATTGCACGTCTGATTATAGAAAACAGCATATTGCACACTTTTAACTTCAGCAATGTGCAGTGCAACTGGGAATGCATTTATGTATTTATTTTGCCAAGGGAGGGGTGGGTATTGGGTTTTGATGCCACAAATCATACAAGAAAATAGGCCTAAGCAAGTGAAAGCAATAACCATGGCTATAGAAATAAAATGCAGTGTTTTTAAAATATGCTGTTTCTCAATGAGATTATTTTTACAGTTAAATATGTCCCAACGTAGTGAAAAGTCAGTATAATAATAAATTATTCTTCAATGGGCAATGCACATGTGTGGTCAGAAATGGCTGGGTATGATCTAAAACTAGGGCCGATCGCTGAGTTTTTTTGTGTACAAATAAATAAACAAATAAATAAATACCTGGTCTGGTTCTGAAAGGAGTGATTTGTGTGCTCTCCTTTCTTCCCTTATTTGGTCTTGCTTATATTTGAACAGGTCTACTCCGTTATGCCCAAAGTAACTGATTAGCTCCAAGTGTGTCTACCCTGACATTTGATTTGATGATTAGATCTCTCCTGCTCATGCTGGTTAGAAATGTGTCAATAGTGAGGCCTTCCAGATGGGGCCAGCAACAATGCAAGCGAGCATCGAACCACCACAGACATTTGATGCTTGTAATAATAAAAAGACTATACAATTAGATTAGCCGAGGCTAATTTGGAATGGGTATATTCCCTGTGCACCCTGGGACCTCCTGGGCAGATAAAGGCTTGAGATTTAGTACTCTTAGGAGGGAGAACTACAACTTCCAGTAAAAGGAGAAAAGCAGCATTCTGGGAGGTCACGGGGGCAGCGGAGTGACCTCCAATGATTTACAGGCCTTTAGCTTAATGAAATTGTTTCGGTGACATGACGGTAAAAGCTCATAATGGATTGGATGTCCTAATGTAATGAAATTATTCCCTTCTGCCTTAGAGGGGGGGAAAAGCACAATTAATATTTACTGAGACCTGACAGGCTTCAGTGTGCTGTAGTATGCAGCTCTTTTAGAGAGTCAGTGAGAAGAGACAGAGCAGCGTGGCAGGCTACCAGCAAGCTTTCGCCCGGTGACAGCAAAGACTGCAGAGGCGTGGAGGGACACCTTGGTGACAGGGAAGCTGAGGACATGGTGCTCCAAGGCAGCGTGGCTACCAGGCAAGCCTTCATCCTTTCCTTTCCTTCCTTCCTTCCTGCAGGCAACTGGACAACAATCAAATCAGCTGCATTGAAGATGGAGCTTTCCGAGCCCTCCGTGACTTGGAGATTCTGTGAGTTGACTTTCTCCTTGTCTCTGGGTGTGCGGACGTGTGTGTGCGTGCATGCACACGCACAGCCATGCATGTTTGTGTGTGCATGCGTTGCAATGCTTTTATTTTTGTGGTTTTTTTCCCCCTCTGGGTCACCCTCATCATTCCTCCACCCCACCCCCCCTTTCACCTTCTGGCTAAAGTGCACAGCCAGCAAACATAAATTTATCACCCACTGGTTTGAGGTTGTTGTTAATTAAACCATAAAAGAAGATTTGGGTTCTTATGGTCCTAAAGAGCAGAGATGAAAAGCTATGCTGCTTTTTATGTTGAACAGATGATTCTGTGGGACCTGGTGCTTTGTACACTAAACCCTAAAACCTTAGCAAAGAATGGCTAACAGGTTTAACTGGCACAATATTGGAGGCAGTTTACAGTTGACTTAGGAGGGAGCATAATTGCCCAACATAGAGAAAGGCACAGAAGTACTGCATAATAACTAGGAGAACATCCTATTGTGAAGACTGAGCATATTACCAACTTCATACCTTTGTTTAAACATCTGTAGTTTAAGTTAGAGGCTTGGTATTCTCAAATAATTTATTTGCGGTAGGTTAGATTGTCAAAAACCTAAATTATAAATTAAGGCTATTTTGTGAAAAGCTTGTTCAGCATTTTAATTCAGAAAATCTTTTTACACAGGGAATAATGCATTGAAAAAAACCAAGATAGTGGTGCTTTCTATAGATGGGCTATTTGAGCAAATATTGTTTGCGCTTGATTCTAATATGTTCTTAATTATTTTTAACGAATCAAAAGTGTTTGATGATGAAAGGTACTGCATGTAATTGGCATACATTAAGAGGTTTTAAGATGTCAGGACAAATTCTTCCTTTTCTGATATGTTGAATTAAGATCTCAAACAGTTATATTTTGAAGATACGAAACTTTATTATGCATGCCAACAAATGTTCTCAAAACTTTTTTGCCTTTTAAAACATATGCTGTTTCAAGTAGAGCAAAGAGTAAATGAAATTAGACCTTACCAAGGTAAGAGACATGATGAACATTGTAGTTACTAAAGGTGCTAATGTTAGATGTGTGTAATATTAGCTTAATGCTGGGAACAATTGCGGGGGGGAAAAAAAGGAACAGAATGAGGTGGATGGATGGATGGAGACACTGAAGCACTCAGTGGGAGCTTAAATGGACTTGGGTGGATGGTAGAGGACAGGAAGGCCTAGACAAACATTGTCCATGGGGTCACAATGGGTCAATGAGACTTCACGATTAGCAACAATATTAGCTTGCAAACTGTATTTTTATTGGTCACATTTAAATTGGTATCCTATTAACATCTGGAAGGGTTTATGGTGAATTTATTCTATTTTCCCTCATTTAAAAATCATGTCCATTCCCTTTCTTCTGTCATTTAATCTGATAGAAGAAAGGAGTAAGTGGAAATTATGGTAGTTTTGGAAACAAAGCTGGACGTATAACGTGTTGCCAATTTACCATAAGAAAAAGTCAAGACTTTTTCAAGTTGAGCTCAGTTGCAGTAATATGGGAGCGTTTTGTCATTGCTTCCTTCTGGCATGCTTTCCCATCCAGTATGGATAATGCTGTGGTATTCGTTGATGGTCTCCCTTTGGGTGGAAAACTAGGCCTGTCCTTACTAAGCTTCAGAGTCTAGACAAGACCAGATAAGTGCTGCCACCTGTTGACAACCTCAGTTTGAATTAGGGATGTGTTGTCTTATTTATTTATTTGGTGGAGGGGACAGCAACAATCCATTGTGCTAATCCTTTGGCATTTAATATTGGTATAGTAGCCAGTTTCTATGAAACATTAGTATTTGTATATAGTTAAGAAATTAACCTCTTGTTGAAAAATCCATCCAGTTCTCCTGCTTTATTTTTATTTATTTATTTAGGCTATTTAATTGGGAATAGTTTTCTTTTTCATTGCAAGAAATTTAGTATAAAAATGTATTTTATTAGTGACAAAATTTTGAATTCTCTTGATATCTTTCCTTATATCACTTCCGTGTTTGAAAACTTGCTAAACATTTTGATTTTGATTTCTGAAGCACAGACAATCCTTTGAAAATATGTATATGTATAAATACTCTGTGCGAATGTCTGTGTATGTGAAACCTTTATATAGCTACGGACCTTATATCGAACTTTGGAAATTTCCAATCAACAATTAAAATAATCTCAATAAAAAAGAGCATAAATAAAATGTATATCATTAAATAAACATCAGTTTTAATAAAATAAGGTTTGCATGTTGCATTGATTTGAATTACAGAATTTGATAAAGAGAAGTTTTAAAATGCTAAAAAATGTTGCTCATTAATCTTAAAAAGGCAAAAAGAAAAAAAACCAAATGAAAATCTGAAAAAAACTTTCACCGCATATATGTAAAGACATTTTGCCGCCTAATTTCTGCTTAGATAATGAACGTCTCAATTACTTGCCCTTAAACTGTCCGAGAAAGCATTATGAAGTTTTACTTACTAAACATTTTCTTCATTCATGTGATAATGTCCATTGATAAGAGTGATCAGAAAATTATGGAAGCCGATTGTTAAGCAGTATGAATAATTCACACAACAACTTCATGTAAAGTAGATCACCTTCCTATAATTTGAATTATAAGACTTCCCTTTTATTAAATATACACTCATAATACCAATGGAAAACTTTTTCCCAATACTGTATTTAGGATTTATGGCAAAAAAAGTAATTTCACAGTCTGCATCATTCACTTATATTTGACAAACATCCATTTTATTATTAATATTGAATCTATATATGGATTTCCATTTTTTTCAGGGAGCTTGTTTGTTATTTGCCATTATCAAGCACTGGACTAAAATTAAGTAGTTCTCTGAGCAATGTTTCTAACTTATATTATTCATTAACCGTCTTCTCATAAATTATTTGGATATAGCTTTGTTGTCTTTGTCTCATACATAATATAATTCTGGTTTATATTGTTACTGTTGTGTCTTCCTTCAGGAAGCAAAAAGTATATAGGAAATAAAGCTCAATAACATTCCAATGAATGGAAATGGATTAAAATCAAGCTGTAAACAATGTTTTTAGAATTATTTTATGTAAACTATTTGAGCGGGGCGGGTAAAGAAGTAAAACATAGAGATGTCAGTAATCAGTATTCCCCAAGGTAGGGAAATAGATTCAAATATTACATATTTTAAGTTTAATTAAACAAAATTAAATTAATTAATTTCAAATCAATCAATCAATTAATTAAATTATTTTTAAACAAAATAATTTAAATTTATTCAACACACCAGTGTGTTTATAGAAGAATAATATTCTTTCCAGTAACAGCCCCTTCTCCTTTATTATACTACTATGGTGAGACTCTGATACTGTCTAGAACGTAGTGCTTTATCCAGAATACATAAGGCAGGAACGTGGTTATGGGTGAAAGAATTTATCCTGTAATAAAGTCAGAATCTTGCTATTTGTGTTTGTCGATGTCTTCGTACACTAAAGCGCATGCGTCTCAAGGTATTCCTTTTAGTTATTAAATCTCTTTGAATTCTCACTGTTGGGAGTCCACTTGGAATCTGGAATATGTATACAATTAGCTCAGCGTTTTTCAGTTACGGTGGCATTACATGGATTGTCTTCATTGAAAAAAACACACATTTGAAATAAATATAGAGAGAATTGGCACGTTTGTGGCATTTTAGCCTTTCAGTCCCAGATAATGACTTAATAAGATTTCCCTTGATCCTTTCCTAGGAAATTAAATTTAAATGTGGGTGATTATCATATGTTAAAAGCCATATTTAGGGGAAAATGTGATTACATCCTTTCTTTCAATTGGGCTGTATTTTAGCTAGCAGCTTATAAAAGCCTCATATTTTGTACATTTTGTTACCAATATGAAAATCCATAGGGACACATGCATTGTTCAGTTCCCATGAATAGCTTATTTTATACATTAGGTCCTGTGCATGAAATTTAGTTGATAGTCATGAAGTATCCCCTACTCTAAAATTAAAATTAAGAAAGGGGAAATGACTTGGTGTTACAGATGGTAATATATTTCCTCTGCCTGTTCCTCTTTAAGAAGTACCACTTCTCATTTTGTGACCTTTGACATTCCTTTGTAGAAATAGTACTGCCACAGCAGCCTTTCAGATTACTTTTACACCTGTAAATTGAATTGTGAGGCATAATACGTTACTTCTATTTGTTAATTAAAATTGGTTTCTTCATGACCAAGAATAGGACTTTAAATTATTTTATTTAACAACCTGTTGTTTTGTGAGATATGCATTTATTTGTATCTAATTAGATGTGGTGTTTCAAATCATGACATAATTCTAAATAAATGAGGTGTCATTGCTTAATGAATATCAGTGAATGGCAAAAGGATGTGATTTGTTATTCTATTTTGCCAACAAGTATCATCAGTTTAGGCAATTAGAATTAAATGTGGATTGTGTGAGTTGCATTCATAACTGCCACTATGAAAGCAGAATATTTAATGAAGAACTTTAGAGCCTGTCTTGAATTGATATTGGATACAGCCGGGTTGTTTTTAAAAAATCTCTGTTTAGCTATAATTCATATTTAGCACACATATAATAAGGAATATGTTTTGAAACACAAATGCATAATTGGCATTATTTTATGTAGAATTAATTTATTTTATTAAGTTGGGTATATTGAATTTTCACATGGTTGAAATGGAAATAAATTACAGCAGCTGTAGTGATTTGTTTCATTTAAAATTGGGACACATGAAGAAAAATCAGATTTCCTAATTCCCCGTCTGTTTTTTTTTCCCACCCCCACTTGGAAGCAGAACAGAAGTCACACCTGCTTTGGGCAGATTGTTTTGAAGACATGTTCCAAGAGATTTGTGTGAAGATGGCTAGTTCCTTTAAAAAAAATTTTTTTACTAACTATCTGGAGATGTTCCAGGAGAAAGCAACATCAACATACCCACCAATTTTCCTTATCAGTCCCTGTACTATTGTAGATCATTGTAGTAAAGGAGTAATGTGCTGGAAAAATATCCAGCCAGCAGCTTCAATTTCCTTTTTTGGAATCAGATTAGACATATTAGAAACCACAGTAATATTGGAAGATCAGTTTAGAAGAAAGGGCTTCTCTAAATATACATAGAAACTTAATGTAAAAGGGCCCGTACACTTATAAATATCCAAGATTTGTGTTTTATTTAATAAGGTCTTATTTGTCTACCAGAATTTCCTTACAGAAATTATTTCCTGACTATAGAAATATATGCTAGAAATATAGCAGCAAAAACAACAACAACAACAACAACAAACAGCTGCAAGATACTATCAAGGTGATAGATTTTATATTGTCTGCTAGCAGTGAAAAAAAATATGACGGACTGGCTTAATTTAGGCTTAATTAATGTATCTGAAAAATTCCCAAAGGCCCTAATGGTAGTTGCTCTTCACCACCCCTCCTCCAACAAAAGATCATTCCCTAACGTTCTTATTTAGTGGATCTCAATGTTATTTGACTAATTTAATGTGCACTGTGGTTCAAAATTATTTGTCATTATTTCAAAATTATATTGATGATCCTTTTGCTAAAACTCTGGCGCTAATGTACACATTATGTATATGTTGAGCAAACAATGAGGATTTAGTATAGATGGTCAGACAGAAAGACAGACAGATAAGTAGACAAAATACACTATTCATAGAACCATATAAGTGGAATCGGTTATTTATGCATTGCAATCCAACACCTGCTTAGTTTTCTGAGATACATGTAACTAAAGAAGTGAACTCATTTTCAGGGTAATTGTTTCACACCCAAACTCAGTTTGTTATTAAGATACTTTCTCTAGCATTTAATTGGAATGAAGCTTCCAGTAATTTTTATTTATTATTCAATAACCCATACTGTAGAAAGAGATGAGATCTTTACCCCTTTTATATGGCATTCTTTCAGGTATCTGAAATGTTTTGTCATATTTTCTCTTCTGGAGATCGGATATAATCATCTTTCTCACACATTTTTTTTTTTATTCTAATCTAAGACTTTAAAAAAGAGATTGAAGAAGATAGGTAAATATGTCAAATCCCATTTTCCGTGGAACAGATAATAGTATTCTACCTTTTTGTTCCTTAAAATTGTTTGGATTTACTTTAAAGTGCCTCAAATTGTTAGGAATTATCACTAGTTTTTACAGTTTCTATCCGTAGAATGTTTCCATCTACTTCCTTCAATTGTCATTGTAAAATTGTAAATTGTGGCAATGAAATGCCCTCAAGGCATTAGCAGTTTTATTGATGGTGATCACAATGTCAATGTATAGTGATTTTAGATATAACCATTCCAATAAACATTAATAATTCATTTAAAAATAAATATAGATTATATTTAAGCATCAACATGAGCAAAGGCCAGTGGATTTTGATGCATGAATAAAATTTAAATATTTGAAGTGTTAAACTACATCAGTAGATTAAGTAATTGAAGTTACTGACCCTTAGTGAGGCTATCTGCTTCTCCTAAGGTAATGGTTGGACCCTTAATCAGCAGCCACATGTGCTTCTGTTTTCAAAATGCCATGTGGTCTTTTTAAAATTCATTTTTCAGTTTGTTAAGAAATATAGTGGATAAAGTGACATTTTTATGCTATTGGGAACTAAAAATGTTGCCAGCTAAAGTGCCCTCAGTATAATGGCAATTATTTTCATTCTTATATTTTGTAATATTTGCAGCACAGTGGAGTTTGCATGAAATATTATGGGCTGATCTTTAGGCTTCTGGGGAACAATACACTGCAGTGTGAGACATCTATGATGGGGTGTCTAAATTCCTTGATGAAAATCTTCTTTTCTTATTCTATCAATCCTTCCCATAAATATTTCCTTCTTTATTAGTAATGAAATGACCCAAAATTCAATGGAAATGGAAAAGGCCACCAGTAATAGTAGTAGTAGTAACAACAGCAACAATCATAACCATAATCATAATCATAATGCTTGGTTGATACCTAGGACACTGGCAGCAACCCATATCAACCATTAGCACTAGTCAATGGTATTTGTGATTCATTATTGAATGTGCAGTTGACTGAGTTTCATGTTTAATGAATGAAGTAAATAATAATAATAACAATATCATCATCATCATTATTAATAATAATAATAATAATAATAATAATAATAATAATAATAATAATATACTTGGTTGATACCTAGGATGCTGGCAGCATCCCATATCAACCATCAGTACCAGTCAATGATATTTGTTATACATTTCTAAATGCGCATTTGACTGACTTTCACATTTAATGAATAATAATAATAACAACAACAGCAACAACAACAACAACAATAACATCTAGAGAGTCTGGATATGTTTCAAAAATTGGCCACTTATTTCTCTGATCATATTCATATTTATTAATTAATTTACATCATAGAATTCTACCTTATGTAGGTTGCCTTTTGTTTATTTTAGAATTTGCCCTGCACAGTATTACTTAAGCTTAAAAACCTGGATCATTTGTTTGCCTTCAAAAAGTGGAAGACCTCTCATAAAGAAGATTATCCTGCCATGTCTTAGAGTTCCCAACTGGAAATATTCCTCCCTTCTAATCTCTTAGGATGTGCATGGCATTATTCTCCAGGTCTGCTTTTCATCTTTTTTGGTAAAGTACTTGAATTAATCAGTTCCAAATTTGCATTTGGCCATGCGGTAGTGGATGAACTGCCGCAATGCGGTCCCTATGACACCATCTTTGAAGACCACTCAGCTTCTGCCAAACCAAAATGAGTTTGCCAGCCTGCTGGGCGGGGTTAGAGGAGGGGAGCTTATTTTATCTCTTCACCAACTGCGGAAACTGCCTATTTGCGTCTTGGTGTAATTCAGGTGGGTTTGTGTTATCTTAAGATCCATCTCTTGCCACCTCTCCTCCATTGGCATTGAAAGCACTCAGGTGAGGCAGTTATCAGTTTTAGATTTGAGTTTATGGAACAGACTTCCTTTAAGGATGTTATATCCATTAAAATGTGTATTCTAAAGCCAAACCAGCTATGCTTATCAAATCAATACAATAGATCATATTTAGCTTATTTTCATACTTTTTGGAGTATTACTAGAGAGGAAGCAGTATTGTACTTAGATTAACTGTAATTCATTTATGCTTTTCTCTACATCTTTTTTGGGGAACATAATTCAAATGGAACACAGTAAGTATTCAACATTTATACTTCCTTTTTTTTTTAGTTTTGTGATATATTATTTATTGGTTAAGAGTATAGACTAACTATTGCCAGATAAAGATCTGGAAAAGTCTTTCTTCTACCATGGTTGAAAGCTTAAGGCAAAGTTAACTTAAAAACTATATTTTTGGAAAACTGAATTACATTTTGACTTTGTTTTTTTCTATATATTAGTAAATTTGATAATCTATTATGAAAGTATTGTTCTTTAGAGGGTCAAAGCCAAAATAACCTACTGTGAGTAAGATTGACTACGTGGGATCCATGTTCAGATGCCATGTTGAGTTCAACTAATTTGATTGGTTCAGTTTTTGCAAGTTTTATTGGTTCAGTTTTTCAAGAAGTTTTGCTCTGGAGGTATAGAACAATCTTTTAGATATACTGGATAGATGGAGATGGGGTTTAAAATAATTTTCCTTCTTAAATGAATCACTTTTTTTTAGACTGTTTAATTTGCAGTGATCTGCAGAATGATCTCAAATGTTTAGAATATACTGTAGATAGGTTTGAGTCAACTTCTTTAATATTTGGGATGTTTTACCCACCATGAATTAGCAATTTGTGAAGTTTGTGTGCATTCCAGATACTCATGGCAGTTTGATTTCTGAATATATTTTTAATGCAAATGTTATCTTAAAATATTGTCTTTTTAGTAGAGGCTCACTAGCTACATCTACATTTTTGTCTCCTTACTCTGAATCTAAAAACATCTTTAAATGGTCGGATGTGAGTTATATTCACTCTTCCTTCCATGTTAACAAATGGAAAGGATTTGGAGAAGTAACCTTCATTTCTAAAATATTTGGTGATGGGGGCAACAAGATCCTTTCTTCCTTTGCAAAAGTAAATGAGAGCTAGAAGTCTCCTGGCATCTTGCAGCACTTCTCTGGAGTGGACTTCTTCTCATAGTTGTAATAAGCAAAATACAGGATTGAAAAGTAATTTCCCTGACTTCACATTATATTAGATAGCAACTACACATGCTTTAGTTCTTCATTCTCTGCCATTCAAGACCCCTAGTGGTCAAGTTCAGATTATAAAGATAACATTAGGTGTATGTTATATGCCGCAATGCGACATTTGATTAAGATAGGAGCCGGAACAATGCTAGCTTTGGAAGAGGATAAATATCTTCACTGCTTGGTCTGAAGAGCTCTGAACAGGTCTTCAAACCATTTTTGGTTTCCTTTGCCAAAAATGAACCAATTTGTTTCTGCAACTTTCTGTCAGCAGGGTACAAAATTAGACTACTGATGTGGTAGAACTAGTATGCTTAAAAAATCTGTTTGCGAGTGTTTTTATCTTTCTACAAATATAAAATGTGTCTTTTAACAGCTTGCATAGAAACTAATATATTTTGCATTACTTAATCATTTCACTTTCCTATCCAATAACATATATTATTTTGTTAAATTTTTACCTTGATGAATACCACTAACTCTGGGCAGTATCCCTGCATTACCCTCAATTCTTATTACTTTGAAAAGTCAAAGGTAAGTATACTTTGACAGCTTTCTACAGCAGGAGATTGATTGTTTCTTCTTCTATGAATTACTTTATCTGAATTTAAAATAATTTAAATTCTGTAGTTTCAATTAGGCTTTCCTGATATTCAATTCCAATCCCTGTCTGTCAGATTGCATTTGAAACAATATCTAATAGATCTAAGTTTGTGCTTCCTGTACTGGTATGGACTTCAGATGCAAAAAAGTTGCAATGAAGAAATGAAGAATATGTTCTTAATTTAAATTAATTTGATTCCATTAAAATTAATTGGATACAAATACATGGTCTTCAAGTAATTATAATAGATACATTCTAGGTTTTAATTCTGTGCTACTTAAATGGGCTCATAAAATGGACTATAATCTTATTTGTACAGGATTTCATAATTAGTAAAATTGTATGTATTTTTCCTCTCAAGGGATGTGGTTAAATATTGGTAGACAGAATTTCACATAGTTTTATGATTGAAAAGATTATAACTTCAAAGACTTCTATTTTTAAGATGTTTTTATGACTTTCAATCTGGTTGCATTTATTAAAAGAAAAGTTAATAAAATGTCTACAAGCTTCGCTCTACCCTTTATTGCATTTATACACACACAAAAATTAAGACACTGAGATTGCATAAGAAAATTTGGCTTGGATGTTCTTAATGGAATTTCCATTGTACTCGAATGATCAAAGAACTTACATCAACAACAAGCAATTGCTATTTTGGTTCAAGGTAAGAAAATGTCACCTTTGAAAATGTTCATCCAAAAGAAGGAGGTATCTCTTGTGTATTTTTGTACTTTTCTCGAAAATCTGGTAGAGAAAGAAGATTGTGTGTTCATTTTTGTTATGAGGGTATTAAACTAAGATCCAAAATGTGTGCTCAATCAAATATACTGTAGGTTTATAGTTTCATTGTTTAAAAAAGAAATAACACTACTGTGTTGTCAATCTTTCAGTGCCAAGATTATGATAAAACTCTAAAAATCCCAAGCTATTAGATATATCAGAGGAAAGCCTCTATGTCAACAAAGAAGTGCAATGGATGCTGTCATATATAGAAAGAAAACATGTCAGACATTGATACCGAAATATTTGTGGGAGGAAATATTGTAGTGCTTAAACCATTTTCATTAAAGAAATTGTATGTGAGAAATGCGTGTTGTTTGTAAGGATGCAACTAATAGCAAAGTTTTATTACCATTACTATCTGAATGCAATTTTTTTAAAAAAAGATTGTGCAATGATCTCAAAAGAATGTGTATCATTAAATCTATGCATTTAGGACCCAAGTGAAGAAACTTGGACTTCGTTGTTGTAATGTGTACTAGTTCGGTATAGGAAATCATTTAGTCATTTGGATCTTATGAAAACTATAAAAAATATTGAAATTATTTATTTTTCTATAAAATAAGCTTTCCATACTAACAAATCTTTTTTTCACAACCTTTTCTCTTATAAAAGGGAGAGGATTATTTTTAATCATTGTTATTATTAGAGCAACATTTTTTACAAACAAAAATGTTGCAAAGTGGAGACAGATAGACATTGTTAAACTGCAATAAAAGTAAGATAATGTTTTTTTTTATTTTGGGTTTAAGTTACACTTAGATTCATTTTAATACTAATATTATTTAAGATGAGTGCTAATATCAAGTCAACTTGATATAAAGTGTTGAGATAAAAATCCTGCTATTGCTACTTTACTATTAAATTAAATACTACTAAATTAAAATGTCAAATTAATTAAAATTCAACCATAAGTCATCAACTAAGCAGTTGGGATATAATTTTGTGTCTGTTCCTTTGGGAATTATGATATAATAACTAGCAAAAATAAGATTATTCCTTTTTTTTCACTTTGTTCCCATTTCTGTAGTCCGTTAGTTCTTAAATTTTATGTCATGTTTTGGATATTCCTATCTGAGATTCCCAGCTTTGTCTTTACTTGTGTTTAGTTCTATTCTTACACTTTGCTCTCCTGACTTCTTTTGTTTTTTTCAATGTTACTATCTTGGTTGGAGTATACAAAAATTTGCTACTGTTTCTAATATCAGATTCCACTAGCTAAATGACAACCTTGTTTTGCTAATATGTGAAATCATGGAATAAAACACTTTGTTTTTAAAAATAGCTTATACATAGTTTTGTTTATTATATGTGCATAACGTAAGTAAATAAATTGATAAAAAATAATATTAATAAAAAGTTTTAAAATCATAATTTGTATTGAGAGAACACCCCCCCCCCCAAAAAAAAAACCAATTATCTGAATCATCACAGGAACAGGTTGCTTTCTATTCACTGATACGGTTTAAGAAGGTATTACAAAGAAAGACATGAAAAATAAAAATATGTGTGACTGTAGACATCAGTATTGCAAAGGCCTGGTCAAATATACTGTTTCTGTAAACTCTGAAGAGAACTTTGTTCTTCATTTCTTTTCTTCCATATCTGTTGCTATTCCTCTCCCTTTGTCCTTATCTAATTTTTTATTCACCTTCCCATTTTGTTTCCTCCCTTCTCTCTTTCCCGCTTAGTTATCCCATCATCATCATATATTTTTCTTCAGGTTGCTTTTTTCTCCTGCTTTTCTTGGATGCAGAGATGGGAGTAGGAGCATATATTCCATCAGTTTTGTGATTGTGTGAAAAAAGGCAATGTTAATAAGTACTGCAAATAGTTAAGGCGTTTTTCTTTTTCTCTGAAAAGTACCAGAGAAGTTTTTGGATGAGAAGTGAAACATTTTCAAAGAAAAAAAAACCAAGAATAGAATAACAGAGTTGGAAGGGACCTTGGAGGTCTTCTAGTCCAACCCCCTACTTAGTCAGGAAACCCTATACTAGGGGACTGCAAACTGAGGCTCTAGAGCGGCTCCCTGTTGGCTGATCCCACCACTGACTGGCCCCTGCCCTCCCCTGCCCTCCCCTCGCCATCACTCCTTGCCTGGCCTGAGAAAGTAAGGGGGATGGTGTGGGATGGAGACTCGCTCCATATTCCAGAGCAGGAGGCAACTGGATGGGAAGAAGTGATGTGAGTTGGCCACACCCACCCAGTCATACCGATTGTTAAATTATTGGCTCCCGGTGTTTTCTTTTCGGTGGGAAACGGGTCCAAATGGCTCTTTGAATGTTTAAGTTTGCAGACCCCTGCCCTATACCATTTCAGACAAATGGTTATCCAATCTCTTCTTAAAAACTTCCAGTG